>JAJTUV010003556.1:0-84235 GCA_021653895.1 Mastomys natalensis
GGGACGCGCGGGAACCGGAAACGGGCCGAGAACGGCGTCTGCGCATGCGCGTCCTCCTCTTCGGGCGGCTGTTTCCGGCCAGCGCTGGGGTCAGAGTTCACCGCTTCCGGTTTGAGCGCCCGTCCGACCGCGGAGGCCCGGGGCCCGCGGCCGGAAACCGGAAGGAGAGCGCCGCGCGGTGACGTCACCCGGAGACGGCGGGGGTCACGGGGTCACCGCGGCGGCGGCGGCGGGAAACCGGGAGGACGGGGGGGGGGAGGAGTTTCCGCGCATGCGCGGCTCCGCCCGCGCTGTTTCCGCTCCGCAGGGTCAAAGGTGAGCGGGACCGGAAGTCGCGTCTGAGAGTCTCCCTTGGCGTCCGCGAGCGTCCGCACCGCGGGCGGAAACGCCTCCCCGCCCTCCCCGGAGGCGGAGCCGCGGCGCCGGAAGCGGAAGTGCGTCACAGACGCCGCGGTCCGCGGCGGGGACGGAGCGCAGCGGCCCGAGCGGCGGCGGCGGCAGAGGAGGAGGTGGGCGGAGCTTAGCGACGGTGAGCCGAGGCCCCTCCCACCCGGGGCGGGACGCGCAGACCGGATCGATCCGGATCCCGCCGGCCGCGCGGGGCGCCCGGACCTCGGGAGGAGAAAGGCCGCGGGGGAGGGGCCGGCCGCGGACAAGATGGCGGCCGGGGCGGGGCCAGGCGGGGCGGGACCGAGGGGCGGAGTCAACGAGGAACGGCAGTTATGAGTATTTGGGTTATGGAGCTCGTGGGCGGGGCCTGAGAGGGGCGGGGCCAGACGGGGGCTGTGGGCAGGGTTTAGGTTAGGTCATGCTGGGCGGGGTCTCTGAGGACTGTGGGCGGAGCCTAGGTTAGGATGTGTTGGGCGGGATTGAGAGGGGCGGGGCTTACATAAGGATGTGCTGGGCGGGTCCTCAGAGGGTTGTGGGCGGGGCTTAGGTTAGGATGTGCTGGGCGGGTCCTCAGAGGGTTGTGGGCGGGGCCTAGGTTAGGATGTGTTGGGCGGGGCCTTGGAGGAGTGTGGGCGGAGCTTAGGTTAGGCTGTGCTGGGCGGGGCCTCAGAGGACTGTGGGCGGGGCCTACACTCACCACATTGAATTCTCTGAGCGTGGGCGGAGTTAGTATCATAGAGAACAGCGTGGGCGGGGCTTAGGTGGGGGCGGGGCCTGTGAGCGACTGAGGGGTCAGGACTGACGTGAGGGGCGTGGTCTCTGACAGGAAGTGGATCCTCAGACAGGAAGTGGATGTTTAATGACAAGAAGTGGATCCAGTGACACAGGAAGTGTTTGTGGGACACAGGAAGTGGATCCTGTAACACAGGAAGTGGATCCCAGGAGGCAGGAAGTGGCTCCTGTAACACAGGAAGTAGATCCCAGGAGGCAGGAAGTGGATTTGAGACAGGAAATGGATCTTTGAGACAGGAAGGGATCCTAGCACACAGGAAATGGATTCTATGAGACAGGAAGGGGATCCTAGCAGACAGGAAATGGATTCTGTGAGTCAGGAAGGGGATCCAGGGAGAAAGGAAGGAGCTGAAGAACACAGGAAATAGATCGTAACAGACAGGAAGTGGCTCTGGGAGGACAGGAAGTGGATCCTGGGAAACAGTAAATCAGGAAGTGGATCCCAAGAGACAGGAAATGCATTGTGAGACAGGAAATGGTTCTCAGGAGACAGGAAGTGGGTTCTGGAGACAGAAGTGGGTTGATTGATGGAGACAGGAAGTGGCTCAGGGGAAAGAGGAAGTGGCTCTGGAGAGGCAGGAAGTGGATGCTGAGAGGTAGGAAGACGCTAAGACGACAGGAAATGGGCTGTGTGACAGGAAGGATGTCTTAGGAGACAGGAAGTGGCTCCCGGGAGACAGGAAATGGATCCGGGAGACAGGAAGTTGCTCTCAGGACCCAGGAAATGGACTATTAGACAGGAAGTTGATCCTGGGATATTGGAAGTTGCTCTAGGAGACAGGAAATGGATCTGGGGAGACAGGAAGTGGAACCCAGGCAACAGGAAGTTGATTTTTGGAGACAGGAAGTGTATTTACAGAGACAGGAAAATGAGACAGAAATACAGGAAGTGGCTCTGGGAGACAGGAAGTGGATCCACGGAGACAGGAAGTGGCTCTGGGAGACAGGAAGTAGATCTTAGGAGATGAGAAGTGGATTCTTGGAAACAGGAAGTCGTTCTGTGAGACAGGAAGTACCTCCTGTTATTCATGTGATGTCTTGGCGACAGGAAGTGGAACTCAGGGGGACAAGTGGCTGTGAAAGACAGGAAGTGGATCCACGGAGACAGGAAGTGGATTCGCATACACAGGAATTGGATTCTTAGAAACAGGAAATGGACCCTGTGATACAGGAAGCTGAATGTTGGAGACAGGAAGTGGGTTCACATAAATAGGAAGTGGATCCAGGGAGGCAGGAAGTGGATCCCAGGAAATAGGAATTGGATGAATATAGATACCAAGTGGCTTATGGAGACAGGAAGTGGATCCTGTGATACAGGAAGTTGGTTTTTGGAGACAGGAAGTAGGTTTTTGGAGACAGGAAGAGGCTCAGGGAGGCAGGAAGTGGATCCCAGGAAATAGGAATTGGATGAATATAGATACCAAGTGGCTTATGGAGACAGGAAGTGGATCCTGTGATACAGGAAGTTGGTTTTTGGAGACAGGAAGTGGTCCATGGAGGCAGGAAGGTTTTTTTTAGAGACTGTAAGTGGCTCAGGGAGATAGGAAGTGGATCCTGTGAGACAGGAAGTTGGTTTTTGTAGACAGGAAGTGGGTTCACATAGACAGGAAGTTGGGTTTTGGAGACAGGAAGTGGCCTAGGGAGACAGGAAGTGTATCCTGTGAGACAGGAAGTGGGTCACAGGAGACAGGAAGTGGGTTGTCATAGACAGGAAGCTGATCCCCGCCACCCGCCCCCCGCAGGCGCCATGTCGGCGGCGGGGGCCACCATCGTGCACGACCCGTCGGAGGCGGTGCCGCTCTGCCCGGCGCTCGGCCTGTACCTGAAGCCGATCACGAAGATGACGATCTCGGTGTCGCTGCCGCCGCTGCGGGCGCCGGGGAAGTCGATCTCCAACTGGGAGGTGATGGAGCGGCTGAAGGGCATGGTGGGCGGGGCCCCGGCGGCGGCGTCATCGGCGACGTCATCGTCGGCGTCGTCCCCGGCGACGGCGACGCCCCCGGCCGCCACGTTCTCGGCGCTGCGCATCGCCAAGAGCACGCTGGACTTCGTGCGCTTCGAGGGCGAGGTCGAGAACCGGGCGCTGGTGCGGGCGGCGCTCGCCCGGCTGGACGGCAAGACCATCAAGCTCGCCGGCTTCGCCGACGCCCTCCGCGTGCGCGCCGCCGAGTTCCGCGCCGACGGCCCCGCCCGCCACGACTGGGACGCCTTCTTCCGCGACGCCGCCGACATGGACGAGGCCCGGCCCGGCGAGCGCCCCGACACCATCCACCTCGAGGGGCTGCCCTGCCGCTGGTTCGCGCCCCGGGAGGGCACTTCCGGGTCCACTTCCGGTTCCGGGGCGGGACTTCCGGTCCCACTTCCGGTTCCAGTTCCGGTTCGGCCGTTTCCGGTCCCGCGGCGGCTTCCGGCCCCATCGCTTCCGGTCCCGCCCCCGGGGGCGGGACTTCCTGTCCGTCCGCGGAGCGCCCGAGCGAGGCGCTCCTCCGCCAGGCCTTCGGGGCGTTCGGCGAGATCCGCCGCGTGGACATCCCCATGCTGGACCCGTACCGCGGGGAGACGGCGGGGCGGAGCTTCCACACCTTCAGCTTCGGCGGCCATCTTAACTTCGAGGCCTACGTGCAGTACCGCGAGTACGCCGGCTTCGCCCGCGCCATGGCCGCCCTGCGCGGGATGAAGCTCATGTTCAAGGGCGAGGACGGCAAGGCCGTGGCCTGCAACATCAAGTGAGGGGGGGGCGGCCGGGCGGGCGGGGGCGGGGCCCGGGGGGGGCGCTTCCTGTCTCCTTCCCTGCTGTTTCCTGTCCCCGCGATGTCACTTCCTTTCTCCTGATATCTGTGTTAGTGATGTCACTTGTACGTGTGGTATCACTTCCTGTCTGCAGGAAGCGTCTCCTGGGCTATGACATCACTTCCTATGTCTCATATGTGTCTTCCTGTCTCCTGACGTCTGTTCCTGTGTTCTGTGTTCACTTCCTGCCCCGTCATGATCCGTTTCTTAGGCCGGCGACGTCACTTCCTGTTGTCTATGTTCACTCCCCGCCCCCATGATCCCATGACATCACTTTCTTGTCCCATGATGTCACTTCCTGTGTCTCATACATCACTTCCTGTCGTCTGTGTTCACTCCCCGCCCCCACGACATCACTTCCTGTTCCCTCCTGTGCTGTTATCCCGGTGGGTGACGTCACTCCCCGCCCCCGCCCCCGTGACGTCACTCCCCGGTCCCGCCCCCGCAGGTGTCGTTCGACGCCACGAAGCACCTGAGCGACGCGTCGATCCGCCGCCGGCAGCTGGAGCGGCAAAAGCTGCGGGAGCTCGAGCTGCAGCGCGAGGAGCAGAAGCGGCGCGAGAAGGAGGCGGAGGAGCGGGCGCGCGCCGAGGAGCGGTGGGCGGGGCTGGGGGAGCGGGGGCGGGGCCGCGGCGGGTCTGTACGGCGGGCGGGGTCTGCACGGCGGGGCGGGAAGCGGTGGGACCGGGCGACGTCACTCGGGACGATGTCGTTGAGGATGACGTCGCTCAAAATGACATCACTGTTAGTGATTTAAGTAGATGACGTCACCTTGGGTGATGTAATCAGATGACGTCGCTAAGAACAGCATCACTCAGGGCTGATGATGTAATGGGATGACGTCACCCACAATGACATCGGTCTTAGTGATATGAATAGATGACGTCTTCCCGGATGACGTAATGAGACGACGTCACTCTCGGTGACGTAATTACATGGCACCATCCCGGGTGATGTAATGCCATGAGGGTCGGGACGACGTCGTCCTCAATGATGTCGCCCTGGGTGAGACCAGGGATGACGTCACACGAAAGCTCTGTGGATGACGTCGTTCCCGGTGACGTCACTGAGGCTGATGTAACCGGGCGACGTCGTCTTCTGTGATGTCATCCCGGATGATGTCACCGTTTCAGGTCCCCGGGGGATGTCATTCTCGGAGATGTCACTGGGTGTCGTTTGGGGTGATGACGTCACCCTGGGCGATGTCATCAGACGAGTCGTTCCGGATGACGTCATCTGGATGGCATCACCCAGGCTTACATCGCTGGGGATGATGTTGCTATGGGTGATGTCATCCTCCACGATGTCATCGTTTACGTCATTGGGGATGATGTCGTTGGGGATGATGTCATCCTCCATGACGTCATCGTCCACATCAGGGGACGCGGTCGCGCCGGGAGGAGGCCCCGCCCCCGGTGACGTCACCCCCGCCCCCCCCGCAGGAAGCAGCGCGAGGCGGAGGAGCAGGAGCGGGCGCGGCGCCGGGAGGAGAAGCTGCGCCGCCGGGAGCAGCGGGCGCGGGCGCGGGCGCAGAGGCGGAGCCGGCGCCGCGAGGAGAAGCTGCGGGCGGAGGAGCGGCGGCGGCGGGAGCAGCGGGCGCGCGGGGAGGAGCGCAGGCTGGCGCTGGCCCGGAGGCGGCTGCAGTCGCTGCGGCTCGTGGGCGCCCTGCTGGGCCGCGCGGAGGTGGGCGGGGTTGGAAGGGGGGTGGGACTCAGGACAGGAAGTGGGTCCATGGGTGGGGCTGGAACAGTAAGTGGATTTTTAGAAACAGGAAATGTATCTTGTGATAGGAGGAAGTTGAATTTTCGAGACAGGAAGTGGGTTCACATAGATAGGAAGTGGATTCCAGGGAGACAGGAAGTGGCTCAGAGAGGCAGGAAGTGGATTCATATAGTACCAAGTGGCTTAGGAGGCAGAAAGTAGATCCTGTGAACAGGAAGTTGGTTTTGGAGACAGGAAGTGGATTCCAGGAGAAGGAAGTAGATTGATAATCTCATACGAAGCGGCTCAGTGGAGACAGGAAGTTGGATTTTGGAGAGAGGAAGTAGATTTATATACATAGGAAGTGGCCGTGAGAGGCAGGAAGTGGATTCTAACAGACAGGAAGTGGGCCCGAGTCGGGGCCGGGACAGATGGGCCCGGTGGCGGGTCTGAGCCGTGACCGGTGCCCCGCCCCGCAGGCCGCCCGCCGCCGCGAGCGGCGCAGAGCGAGGAGCGGCGTCGCCGGGCGCGGGAGGCGGAGCTGCGGCGCGTGCGGGAGGCGGAGCTTCGCCGCGTGGAGGAGGAGAAGCGCCGGCGCTCGGGCTGCAGCGTCGGGAGCGCGAGCTCCGCCAGCGCCTCGTGTCCCTGCTGCTCGCGCGGCGGCCCGGCCCCGCCCACGGCGACGACCCGCTGCGGCCCGTGCTCGACGCGCTCAGGGGCGTGGCCCGCGGGCGGGCGGGGCCGGGCGGGACGATGGGAAGCGACTCGCCGGGACAGGAAGTGACGTCGCGGGGCCAGAGGCCGACCCGGGGGCGGCGGGAAGCGAGGACCCGGAGACAGGAAGTGACGTTGTGGGAACCGGAAGTGACGGTGCGACAGGTGAGGCGGGGTCAGGGTCGGGGGTTGACAGGAAGTTGTTTTGGGGAGACAGGAAGTGGATTTAGGAAACCAGGAAGTGACTTCAGAGACACAGGAGGGGCCAGAGGGTGACAGGAAGTCAGGTCGTGGGAACCGGAAGTGACATCACTGCGATGGGTGAGGCGGGGACGGGGTCAGGGGTGATGGGAAGATTCCTGGGAACGACAGGAAGTTGATCTTGATTGAAAGGAACTGGATTTACTGAAACAGGAAGTGGTTTCTGAGACACAGGAGGAGGCCAGAGGCTGACAGGAAGTGCATTTAGGGAAACAGGAAGTCCCTCTGGGGAGACAGGAAGTGGATTTTTGTGGACACAGGAAGTTTCCTGTGACAGGAAATGCCTCAGAAGTGACACGGAACTGACGCTGAGAAGACAGGAATTGATATAAAAGCAGGAAGTGGCCATGAGGAGACAGGAAATAGCTTTGTAAGTCAACAGGAAGTGACATCACAAGAGCCAAAAGTGCCTCCCCGTGACAGGAAGTCCCTCAGGAGCAACAGGAAGTGGCCTGGGAGTCAGAGGAAATGCTGTAGGAGAAACAGGAAGTGGCTCTGCACAACAGGAAACGCCTTTGGGGAGGGAGGAAGTGGCTGGGGAAAGACAGGAAGTGACATCATACCCACCGGACATTCTCTCCCTGCAACAGGAAGCGGCGCCGACCAGACAGGAAGTGGCCTGGTGGCGACAGGAAGCGACCCCGCAGGGGTGGAGCACGCAGGGGGCGGGGCCACCGCCGACCACGCCACGCCCCAGACCCCGCCCACCCCGGCTGGCGGGAACGACGCGCGGCGTGCCAGGGGAGGAGCCCACCCCGCCCGGAAGCCGCGCGAGGGGGGCGTGGCCGAGGCGGAGCGCCGGGGGGCGGAGCGCGAGCGGCGACGCCCCCGCGAGGACGGGGACGGGGCGCGGGAACGCAAGCGGGCGCGGCGGCGCCACGAGGACCGGGAACGCTCGTCGCCGCGGCGACGCCCCCGTGGAGCCGATGATGGCCGCCGGCGCGGGAACGGCAGACGGAGGACGCGGGACACGACACCCCGCCCACGACGGCGATGACACAGACTCACGGGCGGCCATGTTGGGCCCGGTGTGCGGTCGCCCGGGGTTCCCGGGGGCGGGGCTCGCGGCGTGGCGGGGCCTTGTGAAATAAAACCTGTGACGGGAAGCGAGTTGGCCATCTTGTTTGACTTGCGGAAGGGACGTGAGCGGAGGTGACGTCACTCACAGTCATCCCCTGCCTCAGACATTATTCCTGAAACGCTCGCAGTCATTCCCGTGCCTCAGAAATTCACTTCTGCAATGCTCACGGTCATCCCCCATCTGTATCTTGGAAACTTCACTTGTTGTCATGCCCCTGCCTCACACACGTCACATAAAACAGGTTTACTGAGTTAGTGGGATGGGTGGGGCCGGGGACGGTCGTGGGCGGGGTCTGACTGGTGACTGGCAGGGAGGGAGGGAGACAGGAAGTGGGCGTGTCCGGGGATGTTCAACACATGTGGGCGGGGCTTCTGAGAGCTTCTGTTCCTGTCATTCACTCGGGGGCGGGACTTCCTGTGATGCCACAGAGGTAACATCCAAAGCATAAACATGAAGTGACGTCATATCCCAGGATGACAGGAAGTGACCTCACCCGGGGCGGGAACACGCAGCCTCTCGAGTATGCAAATGAGCCACAGTAGGCGTGAGTAGCGGGGCCGGGGCGGGGGCGGGGCTGAGCCGCCTGATCCAGATCAGCCCAACGACGTCACCGGCTCAGACCAGATTAACCCGGATCTGGGTCAAGATGGCCGCTGGGCCCGAGGAGCCGGACGCCGACCGGGACTTCCGGGCGCTGATGTCGCTGGCCCACGGCTTCATGGCGTCCCAGGTGCCGCCGGGTGGGCGGGGCTCCGGGTGGGCGGGGCCACCGGGATGACTCCCCCGACCCCCGACCCCGCCCGTGACCTCTGACTCCCCCCGGACCCGCCCCCCTCAGGTGCTGTTCGCCGCCTGCGAGCTCCGCGTGTTCGACGCCACGGCCGGGGGCGGGGCCAACGCGGATGACGTCGCCCGCGCGGGGGGGTGGAGCCCGCGGGGGACGCGGCTGCTGATGGACGCCTGCGCCCGGCTCGGGCTGCTGAGGGCGGGGCCGGACGGTGAGGGGGCGGGGCCGGAAGTGGATCCCGGGGCGGGAGACCAGACAGGAAGTGTCGTCATGAGGGACGGGAACTGACGCGTCCGGGCCCCGCCCCCAGGCTCCTTCTCCAACACGGCGCTGGCCAACGCCTTCCTGGTGAGCGGCAGCCCCCTGTCTCAGCGCAGCATGCTGCTCTACCTCGCGGGCACCACCTACCGCTGCTGGGCGCACGTGGCCGACGCCGTCAGGTGGGCGGGGCCCGGTGGGAGGGGGCGTGGCCTCGTGACGTCACTTCCTGTAGCTCCGGGCTACCCCGGAGTCCACCCGCACGGGGTCGGGGGTTCCGGGCTCCGGGCGTCACGTGACTCGGGCCCCGCCCACCGCAGGGAGGGGCGGAGCCAGTACGCGCGGGCCGTGGGCGTGGCCGCCGAGAGGACGACCCGTTCGCCGCCATCTACAGGTGAGTGGGCGGGGCCTGGGTCCGGGGTCACGTCCATCAGTCGGGTCAGCCCCGCCCAGTCCGCGAAGCCCCGCCCACCACACACGACTGACGCCGGCCCCGCCCCCAGGACCGAGGCCGAGCGCGTCCTGTTCACGACGGGCGCTGCGGGAGACGTGGAGTGTGTGCGGGGGGCGTGTCCTCGCGGCCTTCGACCTCTCGCACTTCCGGGTCATCTGCGACCTCGGGGGTGAGTGATGTCGTGAAATGACGTCATGGGGGACAGGAAGTGACCCCGGGTGTGGAATCAGACAGGAAGTGACATCATGAAGACGAAGTGACGTGACGACGTGATGTCAGACAAGAAGTGAGCCCTCTGGTGGGATCAGAAGGAGCGACATCAAGAGGGACAGGAAGTGACCCGGGGCGGGAGATCTGACGGAAGTGACTCAGGCTCCCGGCCCCCGCAGGCGGGTCGGGGCGCTGGCGCAGGAGGCCGCCCGTCTCTACCCCCGGCAGCTCCGTCACCGTGTTCGACGTCCCGGAAGTGATCGCCGCGGCGCGGGCCGAGGCCCCGCCCCCGGGGGAGGGGCCGGGGTGAGCTTCGTCGCGGGTGAGTGACGTCATCGTGGGAGTGGCTCCAGCCCCAGCCTTGATATACGTAGATTACGTCTCATGGAAACGCGGCCTCATTAATATGCAAATTTATGCTAATTTATGCTGATTATGCGAACATCGATGTGATGATTGCTCATGAACAACCCCTCATGCATATGCTAATTATGCCCAGAGCACCAAGGACTCTCGGCGGATGCTAATGATGCACACGACCCCCTGCTCCTCCCTCTTGCTGATAATTTATGCAAATCCACGCGCAGGCGACTTCTTCCGGTCCCGCCTCCCCGCGCCGACCTGTTCGTTCTGGCTCGGATCCTGCACGACTGGACGGACGCGGCGTGTGTGCGGCTCCTGCGGCGGCTGCGCCGGGCGGGTGAGGGGGGGCGGGGCGCTGGGCGCGGGTCCGGGTATTGGGTCCCCGGGGTGGGTCACCGGGTTCAGATGAGGTCAATCAGGGTCACGGTTGGGTCACCCGTGGGTCACGGGTCACATCGGGGGTCCCATGATGTCATGGGGTGAAACCAAGGTCACGGGTTTCAGAAAGGTCATGTGGGTCAATATCAGGGTCACACAAGGGTCACGTAACACATCAGGGTCAGGCGGGGTCACAAAGGGGTCATATGATGTCATTGGATCACATGGGTCACCCGGGGTCAAGGGGGTATCTGGGGTCACTAGGTCATTGGGGTCACGCGGGGGTGGTTCACACGGGTAGGGTTTAGATGAGGTCAATCAGGGTCACCGGGGTCACCGGCCCGCCCCTCCCCCCCGCAGGCGGGGCGGTGCTGCTGGTGGAGGCGGTGCTTCGCGCGCGGGGGGGCGGGGCCGCTGCGGACGCTGCTGCTGTCGCTCACGATGCTGCTGCAGACGCGCGGGCGCGAGCGCACGGCCCCCGAGTACCGCGACCTCGCCGCCGCCCGCGCCGGCTTCAACCGGTTCCGCCTGCGGCGCCCGGGCGGGCCCTACGCCGCCATGCTGGCCCGGGAGTGACGCGCGTGAGCCGGGGGCGGGGACAGGAAGTGACGTCCTGAGAGACAGGAAGTGGCTATAGGGTCAGGGAAGGGAGAATGCATGGACAGGAAGTAAACTTCAGAGACAGGAAGTGATGTAATGACTGACAGGAAGTGAGCTCGGGGGATGGGAAGTAAAAACATAAGAACAGGAAGTGACGTCACTGACGAGGATCCTGTCGTCACAGACAGGAAGTGACCTCGCGTCGACCGCTTCGCCTCCGCGTCGGGATCAGGAAGTGACGTCACCGTGGACGACGTGCCCCTGAAACAGGAAGTGACGTAGCCGGGGAAACAGTGACCCCGCCCCCCAAAAATGCAGAATAAATGGTCGACGGGCCGCGCGTCTGTTTTTGGGGGGAAGTGGGGCGGGAGCTCGGACAGGAAGTGACGTCACCGACCCAGGATATGGGGTAGGGGGCAACAGGAAGGGACAGGAAGTGTCATCACGGATGGAGGAATGGGCTGGGGGAAGACAGGAAGTAGCGCTGCAGTGACAGGAAGTGATGTCACGGGGACAGGAAGTGTCCTGAAGGCCTGGAACCAGCTTTGGCAGGGACAGGAGTGACTCATAGTGACAGGAAGGACACACGACCCGTCTCTCCGACCGAAGTGCCCGCCCCCGACCGACCCACAGACTCACGCGCCGAGGCAGGGGGAATGCACGTCTTTTATTCTCACCCCGCCCCCCGGGCCCCGCCCCCGAGACTCACCACCCCCCGCGGTCTCGTCGGCCACGCCCGTCGCGCGGCAGGACTCCGCCCACAGCGCCCGCTGCAGCTCCCGGTCCCGCGCCGCCGCCGCCGGCTCCGCCTCCGCCTCGTCCTGCAGGTAGCGACCTCCGACCCCTTCCAGCTCGGGCGACGCCGCCGCGAACACCGGGGTCCACGCGCCCTCGTCCGGGGTCTGCGGGGTCAAACGGGGTCACGTGGGGTCTTGGGGGTCATGGTGGTCGTTAGGGGTCAAAAGGGGTCAGACTAGGGTTTATGTGGGTCAGGTGAGGTCAAGGGGTCACAGGAGATCATGTGCAGGGCACAAGGTCACGAGGGTCAGGGGGGTCATGTTAATGTCATAGAGTTCACCAGGGTCACGGGGAGTTGGGGTCATGGGGGTCATGGGAGTCACAGAGGTCAATCACGGGGTCACGCAGGGGGACGCGTGTTAATCGGGTCACAGGGGTCCCGGGGTTCACGTGACGTCACAGGGCACCCAGGGGTCACGCGGGGCCCCGCCACTTGAGCAGCAGCCAGCCCGAAAGGCCCCCGCAGCGCGGCCCGGGCGCCCGCCCACAGGTGGCGGTAGGCGCGGTGTCGACGACGCCCGGTCGCCATGTTGGCGGTGACGGGGTCGCCGCGCGCGTCCAGCAGGCGCCAGCCCAGCGAGAACAGCGGCGAGCGCGAGCTTGCTCCCCGCCGTAGGCCGCGTGCGCCGAGTAACGGGGCCTGGGGGCGGGGCCCGGAAGTGACGTCACCGCTGAGCCCGCCCACCCGCCGTCGCCGTGAGTCACGGCCCCCGCCCACAGGCCCGCCGGGGGTCACAGGAAGTGATAGACCCCGCCCACCCGTCACTCAAGCCCTGTCCCTCGGGGGCTGGACAGGAGTGACATCACGGGAGGCCCGCCCACTCTGTCACTGTCCGTCACCTGCCCATAAGGGATGCGTTGTAGCCTGTCACCCCTGGCCCCGCCCACGTGGATGTCGATCCCGCCCACAATCCCACTCACCGGATTGAGACCATCAAACCCTCCCGACCTGTCAGTCAGGACCATCGCTTCATAGTCCCGCCCAGTTACCACTTCCCCGCCCCCGATGACGTCACCCGGCCCCGCCCGCCCCAGGCCCCCCCCCCACCGCGTGACTCACCGCCCCCGGAGGTCGCGGCGCGGGTCGAGCTCCCCGACGCGGTGCGTGGCCGACCCCAGCGTGACGACGCGCGAGCCCCGCCCCCCGCGCCCCGGCCGCCCCCCCAGCGCCGGCAGCAGCAGCAGCGTCAGCAGGAAGTGGCCCAGGAAGTTCACGCCCACGTGGCGCTCGAACCCGTCCCGCGCGCGCCGCGCGGCTCCAGCATGATCCCGGCCTGCGGGGGGGGGGGGCCGGGGGCGGGGTCGGGGAGGTCACGCCCGCCCACCCTCGGGAAGCCCCGCCACTGACAGGAAGTCCCGCTCACCTTCCCCTCTCCCTCCCAGGCCTGTCTGAAAGCCCTCATTTGCATATTCATGAGAAGGGCGAAACCCAGAGCTGCTCATTTGCATATGCAATCTGACCGGCCGCTGGGCAGCGGCTCATTTGCATACAGAGACCCCAGGCTGAAAGACATTCACACTCGACATGAATATGCACGAGCCGCTTTGAATATGCAAATGAAGGGAGACAGAGGTCGGGGGTCTGCATGAATATTCATGAGCTCATTTGCATACCCCTCGTGACGTCATGGGGGCCCCCCCGCCCCTCACCGTTGTTGACGAGCACGTGCAGCGGGCGGCCCGAGGCCTCGAACTCGCGGACGAAGCTTCGCACAGACGCCAGCGACGCAGGTCCAGAACAGGAAGTCGGCTGCGGGGGGCGGGCGGGGCCGTGACGTCACTTCCGTCGGCTCCCGGTCATCCCCCTGCCTCACATATTGTGTGCACGCGCGGTCATCCCCCTGCCTCACACTATCCACTCCCTGTCATCCCCCTCCTCACACTATCCACTCCCTGTCATCCCCCTGCCTCACACTGTCCTCTCCCTGTCATCCCCTGCCTCACATTGTGTCCACTCCCCGTCATCCCCCTGCCTCACACTGTCCTCTCCCGGATGCCCCCCCCTCACCGCTGTCGCTCCCCGACTCCGCCCGGATGCTGCTCACGGCCTCGCGTCCTCTGCGCTCGTCGGGACCGGCTGCGGGAGACAAGATGGCCGCCGGGGGGTTCGCCGAGGGTCAGGCCCCGCCCCCTCACCCCGGCCCCGCCCCCGGGCCGGCCACACCCCACCGATGACGACGCGCATGCCCAGCCGCGCCAGGCGCCGCGCGGGCTGAGCCCGATGCCCTCGGCGCCTCCGGTGACGACGGCCACGCGGCCCGGCTGCGGGGGAGGTCTGCGGGGGGGGGGGGGACATGCGGAGAGAGCTACGGCAGGGGCGTGACCGCGAGTGAGAAAACGTCACGGAAATGAATATGGAAAAAATAAAAACGGAAAGAGCTACGACAGGGGGATGACCACGAGTGACACAGAATGCATATCTGAGGCAGGGGCGTGACCGCGAGTAAGAAAACGTCAAGGAAATGTATATAGGGAAAAAAAAAGGAAAGAGCTACGGCAGGGGATGACCGTGACTGAAAACGTCAAGGAAATGAATATGGAAAAGATAAAATTAAAAAAAAAAAAAAAAAAAGGAAAAAACCTACGACAGGGGATGACTGCGAGTAAGAAAATAGGAGAATAATGCACTGGAAACGGCGACTGCAGGGGGATGACCGCGAGGGACACAGAATGAATAACTGATGCAGGGGATGACTGTGTCTGAAGACTTTGTTGTTTGTGAGTCGCGGGGGCGGGGGATGCATCTGAGTGACATCTCTGAGCAGGGGGATGCCCGGGACTGAGAAGGACTGTTGTGTCTGACGCTGGGGGATGACTGCGAGTGGGAGTTAGAAATGAAGAATGGAGAGAGAGCTACGGCAGGGGGATGACGGCGAGTGAACATGAGAATGACGGTGGGAAAAAAAAAAAAACGGGGTGACGTGATGAGCAGGGGCATGCTGGCGAGTAAGCACGGCGACGGCAGGGGGATGACTGTGAGTAAAACCTTCAAAGAAACAAAAACGATTAGAAAAAAAACAAAAAAGGAGAAAGCTACCGCAGGGGATGACTGTGACTGAAAACTTGACAAACAAAAAAACGACGCTTACGAACAATGGAGAGAGAGCTACGGCAGGGGGTGACCACGAGTAATAAAACAGTCGCATAATAACGCACTGGAAAGGCGACTGCAGGGGGATGACTGCGAGTGAAACCATCAGAAGGAAGAAAAAACAGCGAAGAGCGAAGGCAGGGGGATGACCGCGAGGGACACAGAATGAATAACCGAGGCAGGAGGATGACTGTGTGTGAAGACTTTGTGATTCGGGGGAATGCATGTGAGTGACATCTCTGAGGCAGGGGGATGCCCGGGACTGAGAAGGACTGTTGTGTCTGACGCGGGGGGATGACTGCGAGTGGAAGTTAGAAATGAAGAATGGAGAGAGAGCTACGGCAGGGGGATGACCCGCAATGAGAATTACAATAATAACGATGAGAAAAAAAATAATAGTCAGAAAATCCTGGAAGCGGCTACGACAGGGGATGACCAGGAGTAAAATCTACAAAGGAATAAAAAAATAATAATAAAAAAAAAAAAAATAGGGACGAGCTACGGCCGGAGGATGACTGTGAGTGAAAACTCTCCCCCCGCCCAAAAAAAAAACCGAGAAAAAAAACGGAAACAGCGCGACAGAGGGATGACCGCGAGTAGATTAAGAAATAAAAAAAAAAAAAAAAACATGGAGAGAGCTACCGCAGGGGGATGACTGTGAGTGACAGTGACTGAGCATCTGCGGCCGGGGATGACCGCGGGAACCGGAAGTGCAGGGCGGCGGGAATCGGGGGCCGCGGGGCATTCTGGGAAACCCGGATCCGGGCGGCGAGAACGAAACAAAACCGGCTGAAACCCGGGTTCCGCCCGGGGAGAGAAAAAAATAAAAAATAAAATAAAATAACCGGGCACTTCCGGCTTCCGGCGAGGGGCGGGGCTCCGCGGCGCTGTTTCCGGAGCCGCATTTAAAACCCCGCCTCCGCCGCGGCCACGCCCCCCGCTCGGTTTTCCCGTCACCGGAAGTGACGGGGCTCCGGGTCCCGCCTCCGCCGCCCGTCAGTCATCCGGGACGAGCACTTCCGGTTCGCGCCGGAACAGCGGCCGCCGCCGCTCGCGGCTCCGCTTCCGGGTTCCCGGGCTCCGCGGCCACGCCCCCCTGACCCCGCGCGTCCCCGCCACGCCCCCCTGACCCCGCGGAGGCCGCCGGGAACGCGCGGCCGCCGACCGGAAGGCCCGTTACGGGCGACTTCCGGTCGGAGGCGGGACCAAGCGCCGCGGCTCCGATTCTCCCCGCGGTTCTCCCGCACATCCGGTTCCTCCCCCATCCGTTTCCCGCGCGCGGCCCTCGTGCGAGCGCTGTTTCCCGCGACCCCGGCGCGACCCCGCGGGGCCCCGCCCCCTCACCCGGCGGCCGGAAGTCGCCCCGCAGGCGGCGCAGCAGCTGCGCGAGCATCACGGCGACGCCCACGGCGTAGACGCGGAGCGCGGCCCGCAGCGCGCGCAGCATGGCGGCCGCGACCTCTGACCCCGGATGCCACGCCCCCCCGCCGACGTCAGCGCGCCGGGGCGGGGCCGCGACAAAACGGAAATAAACATGAACGGTGGAGAGAGCTGCGGCAGGGGGATGACCGCGAGTGTCGGGGAGTGCGTGCACACAGTGTGAGGCAGGGGGATGACAGGGGACCAGAAAATAAAAATAAAATGATGAAGAAACGGAAACATCTGCGGCAGGGGATGACCGGGAGGCAGAATGACTGCGAGTGTGACACAGGGGGATGACCGCGAGTGTCGGGGAGTGCACACACGGGTGTGTGAGGCCAAGGGGGATGACAGGGAATGAACAGTGTGAGGCAGGGGGATGACCGTATGATCCCGCGACCCCGCGACCCCGCGACCCCGGGCGTAGGCTTCAGAAAAATACTTTATTTCCGGGTGGGTGTGGCGTGGCTGACGTCACCAGCCGGGGGGCGGGGCGCGGCGGGAGCCGGGGCGACGGACGGACGTTACAAAATGGACGCGGGGGCGTGGCGATGGCGGCGGCGGTGACCCCGTGACCCCGGCCCCGCCCACATCCGGGCGACGTCACCGCTGGGGTCCCGAGCGGTCGGGGCGACAGATGGCGGCGGGGGGCGGGGCCGCGGCGACGTCAGGGGCGGGGCGGTGACGTCATGGATCCATCCGGAGGCGATGACGTCGATGACGGGGTGGCCGGGCGCGGACGGTGGGCGGGGCCTGACGTCATCCTCCCGGGACGGACCTGCGGCGGGAGGGGCGGGGCTTGATGAGGGCAAGGGGAGGGGGAACGCATGACGTCACCCGTGGGCGTGGTCGCCCCGATGGCAGACAAGTATGACGGCACCCCATGGCGCAGCCCCGCCCCATGGGAGAAATGTGTGACGTCACCCGTGGGCGTGACCGAGCCTGACTGACGGTCGGGACCCAGTGACGTCACCCCGCGGCGCAGCCCCGCCCCCCGCACTCACCCGTCCTTCCGTCTCCGCAGCAGGGGGCGGGGTTCAGGTCCGCGTCTGAGCTCAGCTGTCAGTCATGGCCGGGGCGGGGTCGCCTGTCAGTCAGAGAAGCGGAGGGGGCGGGGTCAGGTCGGGGTGACGTCACCGCACACACTCAGCCGAGGGGGCGGAGCCTGGGGTGACGTCAGGAACCTGAAGATCCGCCCCCTGGTCCTCAGCCGGCCGTTACGTTACGGGACGGGGTTTAGGTCAGGGTGTGATGTCATTCCAGTGGGCGGGGCTTACACGGAGGTCGCGACCCCCAAAGTCCCGCCCCGCAACCGGCCTCCAGGGTAGTCCTCGTCACTCACCGCAGTGGGCGGGGCTCCGTCTAAACAGTGGGCGGCGCCTTCCGTCTCTGTCTCCGCAGTTGCGGGCGTCAATCTCCGTCTCCGCAGTGGGCGTGGCGTCGCTCACCGGGTGAAGGTCGCGACCCCGCCGGCCGCCCGGGGTCGGGGTCAGGGTGCAGGGTTAGAGGTCACGCCGGGTCGCGCGTTGGTGACGTCACAGGCCGCGGTCGCAGTCCGCGTCGCGGCAGATGTACCAGAGGATGACGTAGAGGATCAGCAGGATCGCGAAGATGAACAGCGCGACCAGCAGCGCCTTCGTCACGGGCGACACGAGCGACTGCATCGCGGCCAC
Source organism: Mastomys natalensis (assembly GCA_021653895.1). Taxonomy (NCBI): domain Eukaryota; kingdom Metazoa; phylum Chordata; class Mammalia; order Rodentia; family Muridae; genus Mastomys; species Mastomys natalensis. The sequence continues at coordinate 17,761 of JAJTUV010003556.1, forward strand.
GCCCCCCGACCCCGCGACCCCGCGCGGCCACGCCCCCTGACCCCGCGCGACCCCCCGCCGCGACCCCCACAGGGAAGGACGGGGCGGCGACAGCGCGCGCGAGGGACGGCGGGACACGGGCGGCTGCGGCGGCGGCGGCGACTGCGGCGCGGCGGCGGGGGCGGGGCCTCGGGAGCGCGGGGCGGGGCCTCGGGAGCGCGGGGCGGGGCCTCGGGACGCTCGCGGTATGCGGGGCGGGGCCTCGGAGCGCGGGGCGGGGCCGGGGGACGCTCGCGGTGTGCGCGGCGGCGCGGGGCGAGCCTGGGATGTGATGACGCACGGCTGCGTGCCCGGCGAGACGGGGCCTGCGTGATGACGTCGCAGGGCGGCGTCCGGCGGCGGGAGAGTTTGAAAAAAAGAAAAACGTTTTAAAAAAATAAAATAAAATAAAAACAGGAAACGCTACCGCAGCGGCATGACCACGAATGATGACAAAAAAATAATAATAATAATAAACGGGGCAGCGCTGCGGCGGGGGATGACCGCGAGTGCCGAACGACAGCGATGATACAAAGCGCTGCGGCTGGGGATTTGTTTTCCTGGCGGGGATTCCCCCGGGGCGTGGTTCCAGTACCGGGGGCGTGGTTCCAGTCCCGGGGGCGTGGCCGCCGCCATCATAATCCGCCGTTAGTCCGGCAGGGATTCCCCTAGGGGCGTGGTTAAAGCCCCGTGGGCGTGGCCGCCGCCATGTTGACCCCGTCGGCCCCGCCCCCTGTCAGTCACCCGCAGCCGCGCGACGTTTTCGGCGGGGAATTCCCCCGTGGGCGTGGCCGGCGTGTGTTTCCCCTGCGGGGATTTGCCTCGAGGCGTGTCCCCGTCCGTGTGGGCGTGGCCTCCGAGCCGTGGGCGTGGCCGCCGCCATCTTGTGCGTCCGTCAATCACGCCTGTATTTTATTTTATTTTCTTAGCGGGATTCCCCGTGGGCGTGGCTCCTCCCCGGGGGCGTGGCCGCGGCTGTGATGGACAGTTATTATCCGTGGGCGTGTCCCAGTCCCCGTGGGCGTGGCCGCCGCCATCTTGACGCCCGTGTTTTTATTTTATTTTCTTAGCGGGGATTCCCCGTGGGCGTGGCTCCGTCCCCGGGGGCGTGGCCGCGGCTGTGATGGACAGCTATTCCCCGCCCCGTGGGCGTGTCCCCGCAGGCCCCGCCCCGCGGCCCCGCCCGTCAATCACTCGGCCATGGCGCGCGCGGCGATCCCGGCGGCGCTGATGCTGCTGCTGCTCGCGGCGTCGGCGCGGGGCGGAGGTGAGGCCGGGGGATGACGGCTATGGAGCGTGTGTGAGGCCGGGGGATGACGGCGACTGTGTGTGCGGCCGGGGGATGACGGCGAGTGACCCGGAGTGCGTGTGTGAGGCCGGGGGATGACGGCTATGGAGCGTGTGTGCGGCCGGGGGATGACGGCGAGTGCGCGTGTGTGAGACCGGGGAGTGACCGCGAGTGACCGGAGTGCGCGTGTGCGGCCGGGGAGTGACCGCCAGTGTGTGTGTGTGAGGCCGGGGGATGCCCGGGACTGTGTGTATGAGGCCGGGGGATGCCCGCTATGGACTGTGTGTGTGAGGCCGGGGGATGCCCGGACTGTGTGTGTGAGGCCGGGGGATGCCCGCGACTGTGTGTGTGAGGCCGGGGGATGCCCGCGGAGTGCGTGTGAGGCCGGGGGATGCCCGTTGGACTGTGTGTGTGAGGCCGGGGGATGCCCGCTATGGACTGTGTGTGTGAGGCCGGGGGATGCCCGCGACTGTGTGTGTGAGGCCGGGGATGCCCGCTATGGACTGCGTGTGAGGCCGGGGGATGCCCGGGACTGTGTGTGTGAGGCCGGGGGATGCCCCCGTGTGTGTATGAGGCCGGGGGATGCCCGCTATGGACTGTAGTGTGTGAGGCCGGGGGATGCCCGCTATGGAGTGTGTGTGAGGCCGGGGATGCCCGGACTGTGCGTGTGAGGCCGGGGGATGCCCGCGAGTGACCCCGGCGGCCGCACCCGTGTGACTCACACCCACGCGGCCCGGGTGTGGCTGCGGACGGGGGCGGGCCGGGATGACGTCACCGGGGCGGGGTCGGATGACGTCACCGGGGCGGGGCCTCGGCCGCCGGGGCAGCGGCAGTGGGCGGGGCCGGGGCGGGGCCGGGATGACGTCACCGTTTTAACTGAACTAACGGTTTTTTTTTTCTCTTTATTTTGATTTTATTTCCGGGGCGGATCCTCCGACCGCGACTTCCGGTTCCCGCGCTTCCGGCGACAGCGGACGACTTCCGGCTGGACGACGCGGTGGACGGTGAGGCCGCGGTGACGTCACGGGGGGCGGGGCCCGGGGTCCCGCGGGGTTCGGGGGAATCGGAATAAATCAGAATAAATCTGAACGGGATTTAAATAAAATACGGTTTTCAATGTTTGAATAAAATTAAATTAAATGAAGTAAAATAAATGAAATTAAATTAAATTAAATTAAATAAATTAAATAAATTAAATGAAATTAAAATTAAATTAAATGAAATAAAAATTAAATTAAATAAATTAAATGAAATGAAATAAATTAAATTAATGAATAAATTAAATGATAAATTAAGTAAAATAAATTAAAAGAAATAAATTAAATTTAATTAAATAAATTTAATTAAATAAATTAAAGTCACGTCCGAAGCGTGAATAGAATAATAAATATTAATTAAAATTCTCCACTGAAATAAATTAGAATAAAATTGAATATAATCTGAAGAAATACGATTTTCAATATTTATTGCAATGAAATAAATTAAATAAAAACGACGTCGGAAATGTGAATAAAATTTCCCATAAAAAAAAAAATAGACGAATATTAAATAAAAATTTCCCCACGGAAAAGAAAAGGGAAAAAAACTGCATAAATTATAATAAATTAGAATAAATTGATATAATTTGAATAAAATAACATTTTCAGTATTTATTTTTATAAAGAAAATTAAATAAATGAATAAATAAAAAACCACGTCCGAAATGTGAAAAAAATTTCCAATCAATAAAAAAACAGATTAATATTAGATAAAATTTCCGCAGGAAACAAAAGGGAAAAATTTGCATAAAATTTAAATAAATTAGAATAAATCTGACTCTTGAGGTTTGAATAAGAGGATTTGGATGAATGAATCTCCCCGAATAAAATTTAAATAAAACCCGAATTAAAAATTAAATTAGATTAAAATTAAAAAAAAAAATATTTGAGAAAAAAATCAATTTCGGAGTTTTTCCGGTTCGATCCGGTTTTGGGATTAGATTTTAACAGTTTTTTTCATTTTTAATTAATTAATTTATTAATTTTTTTCTAATGCCCTGGGAATCCGGAGCGAACCGGTTTCCTCCGCCGCCGGATGACGTCACGCCTCGTCCAAAATAAAATGAAATGAAATAAAAAATAAATATAAAAGTGAAATGCGAATTAAGTTTCAAATGAAATCTCTTATTTTACGAAGTCAATGACATAAAAAATAAACACATTTCGTCGTCGGAGAATTTAAATATTTAATTCTTGTTTTTTTCTTTCCGGTTGATTTCCTGGTCGTCGGAAAAAAAAAAAATAATAATAAAAATTAGCGAATGATTATTAAAATATCAGTAATATGAATCATAAACGATTTCCTTATTTAAAATAAGAAAATAAAATCAGCGTTTAAATAACATATAATTAATTATAATTATTTAATTTAATAATATGTATAAAAATTTTTATAATAATATTGTATAAAATTATATATAAAAATAATATTATAAAAAATATAAATATTATTTAATTATAAAATATATATATTATAAATATAAAATAATAGTTACCGACGGTCGGCTTGGAGTTGAATAATTCCGTAAATTTTAAATGAGTTTTCGATGAGATTTTTCTTATTTAAAAATAAGAGAAATAAAATAAAATAAAATAAATTAAATCTTGGAGAAATTTTTAATTTTTTTTTTTCCGGTTTTCGGAAAAAAAAAAATTCAGACGTTGATTATTTTTTTTTTTTTCGAGTCTTTGAAAGTTTTTTAATCATCGTTTAATTAAAAAAAAAAAAACACAGGAAGTTTAAGAAACTGGACCAGACTCACAGAGCAAACCGGTTCCGTCCGGTCGCCGGGTGACGTCATCGCTTCCGGAAAATAATAATAATCATAAAATAAATAATCATAAGATAAGGACGAGCGATGACGTCACCGAAGACCCGGAAATGAAGCCGGAACGAATAAATCGTCAATTAGGTTTTACTTAAATGTAATTTTTAAAATAAATAAATTAAAAATAGAGAAACCAACAAACAAAAAAAAAAAACTAATTTTATTTGACGAAAAAATTTAATTATTATTAATTTTTTTTCTCCTGGTTTCGAGGATCTCGTCTTATTTCAAATATCTTAATATTCTAAATATTTTAATAATATTTTATTATTTTAAATAATTAATATTTAAAATATTTTAAATGTTTTTAATATCTTAATATTTTAAATATTTCAATATTTTAGTATTTTTCATATTTTTCATATTTGAACATTTATTAAATCACGTCAACACTAATTTAACGATACGTATATATATATATTTTTAACTTCATGACAATTTAATTACGCACTACTAACAACTTGAAGCGGGGGGAACCGGTTCCCATCCGCCCACGCGATGACGTCATCGCCTCGGCCTGAACACGATGAATAAATGAAAACCCCCGAGTCAGTACAAATAAACAGTAAAAGTCAAAGAAAAGCAACGAATAAAATAAATAAAAAAAATAAAAACAAATAAAAAAAACAAATAAAGTAAAAAAAAAAAAACAAAATTAAAAAAAAAAAAACGAAATTCAATAAAAATATTGAAAATTAAAATCCGATCGACGAAAACCCATTTAATAATATTAAATATCCGTGTAGATATTTATTGATCGATGATGAAATAAAACGTCTGATCGAATTATTTAAATAAAATTCAGGTTTAATTAGATTATTTTTTTTTTTGTTCCCTGAGCAAAAATTTCAAATAATTCGATTTTTTTTTTTTTTATTTTTTCGGGCTCGCTTCCGGGATGACGTCATCGCCGACGCGGAAAAATTAATAATAATAAATAATAAATAATAAATAATAAAATATGAGTTCACATTAATTCGGAATGAACTGTAAATAATAATTGATAATTAACAACCCTAATCAATAACAGTTAATAATAATTAATTAATAATCGATAATTAATAACAACTCGATGCGTTTCATTAAGTGCCTCATGAAAAGGTTTAATTCACGGATGACGGCGTCGTGACGTCACGCGTCCCCGCGGGAAAATAATAAATAATAATCATAGTAATAAATAATAGGAACAATAAAAAATAAAAACAAATAATAAAATAATAAATAATAAAAATAAAATAAATAACCCTGAGATGACGACGTCATCGCCGCCTCTGGTTACGGGACGGGGTTTAGGTCAGGGTGTGATGTCATTCCAGTGGGCGGGGCTTACACGGAGGTCGCGACCCCCAAAGTCCCGCCCCGCAACCGGCCTCCAGGGTAGTCCTCGTCACTCACCGCAGTGGGCGGGGCTCCGTCTAAACAGTGGGCGGCGCCTTCCGTCTCTGTCTCCGCAGTGGGCGGGGCGTCAAGTCTCCGTCTCCGCAGTGGGCGTGGCGTCGCTCACCGGGTGAAGGTCGCGACCCGGCCGGCCGCCCGGGGTCGGGGTCAGGGTGCAGGGTTAGAGGTCACGCCGGGGGTCGCGCGCAGGTGACGTCACAGGCCGCGGTCGCAGTCGGCGTCGCGGCAGATGTACCAGAGGATGACGTAGAGGATCAGCAGGATCGCGAAGATGAACAGCGCGACCAGCAGCGCCTTCGTCACGGGCGACACGAGCGACTGCATCGCGGCCACGCCCCCCGACCCCGCGACCCCGCGCGGCCACGCCCCCTGACCCCGCGCGACCCCCGCCGCGACCCCCACCGCGACCCCCGCCGGAAGGACGGGGCGGCGACAGCGCGCGCGAGGGACGGCGGGACACGGCGCTGCGCGCGGCGGCGACTGCGGCGCGGGGGCGGGGCGGGGCCTCGGGAGCCCGGGCGGGGCCTCGGAGCGCGGGGCGGGGCCTCGGACGTCGGGTATGCGCGGGGCGGGGCCTCGGAGCGCGGGGCGGGGCCGGGGGACGCTCGCGGTGTGCGCGGACGGCGCGGGGCGTGGCCTGGGATGTGATGACGCACGGCTGCGTGCCCGGCGAGACGGGGCCTGCGTGATGACGTCGCAGGGCGGCGTCCGGCGGCGGGAGAGTTTGAAAAAAGAAAAACGTTTTAAAAAATAAAATAAAATAAAAACAGGAAACGCTACCGCAGCGGCATGACCACGAATGATGACAAAAAAATAATAATAATAATAAACGGGGCAGCGCTGCGGCGGGGGGATGACCGCGAGTGCCGAACGACAGCGATGATACAAAGCGCTGCGGCTGGGGGATTTGTTTTCCTGGCGGGGATTCCCCCGGGGCGTGGTTCCAGTCCCGGGGGCGTGGTTCCAGCCCGGGGGCGTGGCCGCCGCCATCATAATCCGCCGTTAGTCCGGCAGGGATTCCCCTAGGGGCGTGATTAAAGCCCCGTGGGCGTGGCCGCCGCCATGTTGACCCCGTCGGCCCCGCCCCCTGTCAGTCACCCGCAGCCGCGCGACGTTTTCGGCGGGGAATTCCCCCGTGGGCGTGGCCGCGGATGTGTTTCCGCTGCGGGGATTTGCCTCGAGGGCGTGTCCCCGTCCGTGTGGGCGTGGCCTCCGAGCCGTGGGCGTGGCCGCCGCCATCTTGTCTGTCCGTCAATCACGCCTGTATTTTTATTCTATTTTCTTAGCGGGGATTCCCCGTGGGCGTGGCTCCGTCCCCGGGGGCGTGGCCGCGGCTGTGATGGACCGTTATTATCCGTGGGCGTGTCCCTGTCCCCGTGGGCGTGGCCGCCGCCATCTTGACGCCCGTGTTTTTATTCTATTTTCTTAGCGGGGATTCCTGGTGGGCGTGGCTCCGTCCCCGGGGCGTGGCCGCGGCTGTGATGGACAGCTATTCCCCGCCCCGTGGGCGTGTCCCCGCAGGCCCCGCCCCGCGGCCCCGCCCGTCAATCACTCGGCCATGGCGCGCGCGGCGATCCCGGCGGCGCTGATGCTGCTGCTGCTCGCGGCGTCGGCGCGGGGCGGAGGTGAGGCCGGGGGATGACGGTATGGAGCGTGTGTGAGGCCGGGGGATGACGGCGACTGTGTGTGCGGCCGGGGGATGACGGCGAGTGACCCGGAGTGCGTGTGTGAGGCCGGGGGATGACGGCTATGGAGCGTGTGTGCGGCCGGGGATGACGGCGAGTGCGCGTGTGTGAGACCGGGGAGTGACCGCGAGTGACCCGGAGTGCGCGTGTGCGGCCGGGGAGTGACCGCCAGTGTGTGTGTGAGGCCGGGGGATGCCCGGGACTGTGTGTGTGAGGCCGGGGGATGCCCGCTATGGACTGTGTGTGTGAGGCTGGGGGATGCCCGCTATGGACTGTGTGTGTGAGGCCGGGGATGCCCGCTATGGACTGTGTGTGTGAGGCTGGGGGATGCCCGCTATGGACTGTGTGTGTGAGGCCGGGGGATGCCGGGACTGTGTGTGTGTGAGGCCGGGGGATGCCCGCTATGGACTGTGTGTGTGAGGCCGGGGGATGCCCGCGTGTGTGTATGAGGCCGGGGGATGCCCGGGACTGTGCGTGTGAGGCCGGGGGATGCCCGCGTGTGTGTATGAGGCCGGGGGATGCCCTGGAGTGTGTGTGTGAGGCCGGGGGATGCCCGCGTGTGTGTATGAGGCCGGGGGATGCCCGCTATGGACTGTGCGTGTGAGGCCGGGGGATGCCCGCTATGGAGTGTGTGTGAGGCCGGGGATGCCCGGGACTGTGCGTGTGAGGCCGGGGGATGCCCGCGAGTGACCCCGGCGGCCGCACCCGTGTGACTCACACCCACGCGGCCCGGGTGTGGCCGCGGACACTGGGCGGGGCCGGGATGACGTCGTCGGGGGCGGGGCCGAGGCGTGGTCGGGGAGCGGGATGACGTCACCCGGGGGCGGGGCCGGGATGACGTCACCCGGGGGCGGGGCCGGGATGACGTCACCGTTTTAATGAACTAACGGTTTTTTTTTTTCTCTTTATTTTGATTTTATTTCCGGGGCGGATCCTCCGACCGCGACTTCCGGTTCCCGCGCTTCCGGCGTCAGCGGACGACTTCCGGCTGGACGACGCGGTGGACGGTGAGGCCGCGGTGACGTCACGGGGGGCGGGGCCCGGGGTCCCGCGGGGTTCGGGGGAATCGGAATAAATTAGAATAAATCTGAACGGGATTTAAATAAAATACGGTTTTCAATGTTTGAATAAAATTAAATTAAATGAAGTAAAATAAATGAAATTAAATGAATTAAATTAAATTAAATAAAATTAAATAAATTAAATGAAATAAATTACATTAAATTAAATAAATTACATTAAATTAAATAAATTAAATGAAATAAAATAAATAAAATAAATTAAATTAAATGAAATAAAAAATTAAATTAAATAAATTAAATGAAATGAAATAAATTAAATTAAGTGGAATAAATTAAGTGGAATAAATTAAGTAAAATAAATTAAAAGAAATAAATTTAATTTAATTAAATAAATTTAATTAAATAAATTAAAGTCACGTCCGAAGCGTGAATAGAATAATAAATATTAATTAAAATTCTCCACTGAAATAAATTAGAATAAAATTGAATATAGTCTGAACGAAATACGATTTTCAATATTTATTGCAATGAAATAAATTAAATAAAAACGACGTCGGAAATGTGAATAAAATTTCCAATAAAAAAATTCCCCATCAATAAAAAACAGATTAATATTAGATAAAAATTTCCGCACGGGAAAGAAAAGGGAAAAATTTGCATAAAATTTAAATAAATTAGAATAAATCTGACTCTTGAGGTTTGAATAAGAGGATTTGGATGAATGAATCGCCCCGAATAAAATTTAAATAAAACCCGAATTAAAAATTAAATTAGATTAAAATTAAAAAAAAAAATATTTGAGAAAAAAAATCAATTTTGGAGTTTTCCGGTTTGATCCGGTTTTGGGATTAGATTTTAACAGTTTTTTTCATTTTTAATTAATTAATTTATTTATTTTTTTCTAATGTCCTGGGAATCCGGAGCGAACCGGTTTCCTCCGCCCGCCGGATGACGTCACCGCCTCGTCCAAAATAAAATGAAATGAAATATAAAATAAAATATAAAAGTGAAATGCGAATTAAGTTTCAAATGAAATTTCTTATTTTACGAAGTCAATGACATAAAAATAAACACATTTCGTCGTCGGAGAATTTAAATATTTAATTCTTGTTTTTTTCTTTCCGGTTGATTTCCTGGTCGTCGGAAAAAAAAAAAATAATAATAAAAAAATTAGCGAATGATTATTAAAATATCAGTAATATGAATCATAAACGATTTCCTTATTTAAAAATAAAAAATAAAATCAGCGTTTTAAATAACATATTATATTTAATTAATATATTATATTATTTATAATAATTATTGTATAAAAATTATTTATAATATATAATGTATATAATATGTAATATATAAAAATTATTATATTATAAAAATATAGAATATTATATTAATATAAAATACTATATTATTAAAATAATATTTAAATAAAATAATAGTTACCGACGGTCGGCTTGGAGTTGAATAATTCCAGATAAATTTTAAATGAGTCTTCGATGAGATTTTCTTATTTAAAAATAAAAGAAATAAAATAAAATAAATTAAATTACAATCTTGGAGAAATTTTTAATTTTTTTTTTTCCCGGTTTTTGGAAAAAAAAAAAAAATTCAGACGTTGATTAATTTTTTTTTTTTTGAGTCTTTGAAAATCTTTTAATCATCGTTTAATTGAAAAAAAAAAAAACACAGGAAGTTTAAGAAACTGACCAGACTCACAGAGCAAACCGGTTCCGTCCGGTCGCCGGGTGACGTCATCGTGTCGACCCGGAAAATAATAATAATCATAAAATAAATAATCATAAGATAAGGACGAGCGATGACGTCACCGAAGACCCGGAAATGAAGCCGGAACGAATAAATCGTCAATTAGGTTTTACTTAAATGTAATTTTTAAAATAAAATAAATTAAAAATAGAGAAACCAACAAACAAAAAAAAAAAACTAATTTTATTTGACGAAAAAATTTAAATTATTATTAATTTTTTTTCTCCTGGTTTCGAGGATCTCGTCTTATTTCAAATATCTTAATATTCTAAATATTTTAATAATATTTTATTATTTTAAATAATTTAATATTTAAAATATTTTAAATGTTTTTAATATCTTAATATTTTAAATATTTCAATATTTTAGTATTTTTCATATTTTTCATATTTGAACATTTATTAAATCACGTCAACACTAATTTAACGATACGTATATATATATATTTTTAATTTCATGACAATTTTATTACGCACTACTAACAACTTGAATGCGGGGGGAACCGGTTCCATCCGCCCACGCGATGACGTCATCGCCTCGGCCTGAACACGATGAATAAATGAAAACCCCCGAGTCAGTACAAATAAACAGTAAAAGTCAAAGAAAAGCAACGAATGAAATAAAATAAAAAAAAATAAAAACAAATAAAAAAACAAATAAAGTAAAAAAAAAAACAAAATTAAAAAAAAAAAACGAAATTCAATAAAAATATTAAAAATTAAAATCCGATCGACGAAAACCCATTTAATAATATTAAATATCCGTGTACATATTTATTGATCGATGATGAAATAAAACGTCCGATCGAATTATTTAAATAAAATTCAGGTTTAATTAGATTATTTTTTTTTCTGTTCCCTGAGCAAAAATTTCAAATAATTCGATTTTTTTTTTTTTTAATTTTTTCGGGCTCGCTTCCGGGATGACGTCATCGCTGACGCGGAAAAATTAATAATAATAAATAATAAATAATAATAATAAAATATGAGTTCACATTAATTCGGAATGAACCGTAAATAATAATTGATAATTAACAACCCTAATCAATAACAGTCAATAATAATTAATGATTAATTAATAATTGATAATTAATAACAACCTGATACGTTTATTAAATAATTAATAATTAATAATCGATAATTAATAACAACTCGATGCGTTTTATTAAGTGTTTCATGAAAAGTTTAATTCACGGATGACGGCGTCGTGACGTCACGAGTCCCCGCGGGAAAAATAATATAGTAATAAATAATAGAAACAATAAAAAATAAAAACAAATAATAAAATAAAAATAATAAAATAAAATAAGAATCTAAAATGATGAAGGCGATGACGTCATCGCCGCCTCTGGAAGACGATAATAATAATAAACAATAAAAATAATAACAAATAATAATAAGTATAAAAATAAATATTAACAGTAAATAAATAAATAATAAGTAATAATAATAATTAATAAATAATAATAAATAATTAAGTAATAATGAGCAATAATAATAATAAAAATGAATAATAATAAATATTAAAAACAATAAAAATAAAATAAAGAATCTTCAGATAGTGACGGCCGATGACGTCATCGACTCCTCCCGCGGGGGGGGCGGGGTCAGGGGGTCGGTGACGTCATCGCACGCCGACCCAGGCGCCGCCCCCCCCAGCCACCCCGACTCCCGGTTCCCACTCGCGGTCATCCCCTGCCGTAGCTCCTGACGTCTCCTTTTCCTTCTGTTCCCCCCGCAGATCACACCCGGAAGCCGACGCCCAGGGCCCCGCCCCCGAAGAAAACCGGCGTCAGGTGAGGTCGGAGGGCACTTCCTGTCCCGGAGCACCCCACTTCCTGTCTGCTGCCTGATGCCGGACTTCCTGTGTCCGGGTGCAGGCACTTCCTGTTGCATGGTCTGGCAGTTACATGGCCTGGCAGGAACTCCCGCCTCCGGCACTTCCGGTTCCCCGCCCATCACTTCCGGTTCCCGCCCCCGCCCACTTCCTGTCTCTGTCCCCGCAGACGACCTGAACTGGAGGACGCCCTGACCGGCGGTTGAGGCACCGGGAACCGGCCCGAGCCGGATGGAATCGGAAGTTGACCCCATCACGGGTCGGGGGGGGGGGGAGGGGGGGGGGGGGGTTTACCCAAGAATCCCACACGCGGTTGTTCCCGGGGCATCGTGGGAGGGTCAGCGAATGAGGCTGATGAGGCCCCGGAGGTCGGGAGGCAGGGGCGTATGCAGATTTATGCTAACGAGGCATGAATATGCTAATGAGTCCGCTGTATGCTAATGAGTCTGACTAACCCTCCTGTGGCATGCAATGAGCCACTCTATGCTAATGATATGCTAATGAGGTCGTGACCTATGCTGATCGGGGGAATTTATGCTAATGAGGCCCCGCCCAGGGCGGGCCTGAGGTTTATGCTAATCAGGAGGATATGCTAATTAGAGGCGGGGAGAGCAGGAGGTTTATGCAAACGAGTCGTGACGTCATTCGTCCTCATTAACAGTTACGGGAAATGAGAGTTTTTCAGAGACAGGAAGTGGGCGGTTCTCACAGGAAGTGGATGATTGAGAGACAGGAAGTGAGTTAGACACAGGAAGATGGGTATTTTATACAGGAAGTGATCAATACAGACAGGAAGTGATTGGCTTCAACAGGAAGTGACTCTTGCAGAGACAGGAAGTGACTGTTTCAGAGACAGGAAGCGACCGCTTCTGACAGGAAGTGACTTTATGCAAATGAGCCGACGCCCGCCGCTCGACGCTGACCCCGCGCTCCTTCCTTCCCCGCAGCCGCATGCTAATTTATGCTAATCGCTGACGTCACCCCGGCCCCCGCCCACCCTCGCTAACCGCCCCGCCCACAGGTGAGCCCGCGTGATAACAACCCGCCCACTTATGCTAATGAGGACCCGGCTCCGCCCGTGCTGCATGCTAACGAGCTTCCCCGTGCGTCCGCGTTAGCTCCGCCCCCGGATGAACGTCATCGCCGCCATTTATGCAAATCGGGTCCCTCGGCCTCGCCCACCTTCCTTCCCGGGACGGTTTTCCTCCTTCCGTCCGGAAACGAGACCCGGTTTCAGCCGGATTGTGACGGGATGACGTCATCTCGGCCTCTATGCTAATGAGTTCCCCGCCCCGGGTCCCGCCGTCCGCATTCTGTCAGTTACCTGACTGTGGGCGTGGCCCTCATTATCATATCTGTCACCCAGTCCCCCGCCACAGCCCCCCCCCCGGCAGACACCGCGGGGAGCTCAGTATATGCAATTTATGCAAATGAGCTCCACAGACCCTTCATCTTCCCCAGATTGCCCTTTATGATAATTTAGTGCAAATGAGACCCGACCCGTGTGTGATGTATGTTCCCTGATTTATGCTAATTAGTTCCCCAAACCCGCCCTTCGCGGGACTTTATTATAATTCATATAATATATATAAATAATATATAACCCGCTGACGTCACCGCCCCGGCCCCGCCCCCAGGGGGAATCTCTGACCGGGACCTGGAGGACGTCGCCGGGAAAGGTGAGCCCCGCCCCCTGCGCGGCCACGCCCACTTCCGGACCCCGGGGCGGGGCCGGGGCGGATGGGGTCCTGGGAACCTCACTTCCGGCCCCGCCCCCCAGGAGGAGGAGCCGGAGGAGGAGAGCGAGCGACGAGCCCCGGAAGGTAAGCCCCGCCCTCGGAAGGCCCCGCCCCCGCCCTCCCTGTCTCACCAGGAGCCGACCGGAAGTCGCTGGCCCCGAGCGTCCGTCAGTCACAGCCCCAAACGGAAGTGTATGACGGACCGGAAGTCCCGCCCACGGGACCCGGAAGTCCCCTCCCAAGTGCCTGTCACTCTTGTTTCCGACCGGAAGCCCCGCCCCTGACCCGGCCCCCGCCCACAGGGCACGCCCCCCGGCCTGGTCCCGGGCGTGGTCGCCGCCGTGGTCGCCGCGGTCGCCGGCGCCGTCTCCAGCTTCGTCGCGTTATCAGCCGGAAGCGGCTGTGCTTCCGGGAGCCGGGTGCGGGGGGGGGGGGGGGGGGGGGGGTCGGGGGCAGGGGGATGGCCGCGAGTGACGGGCGGGAGGGGCCGGGGTGACCACGATGAGTGGGAAAAAAAATGACGGGAAGGGATGGAAGGAGCTACGGCAGGGGGAGTGACCGTGACTGAAGATTAAAATATATAGATAGAGAAAAAAAACGAGAGACCTACGGGCAGGGGGGATGACTCAAAGTACTGCCATGAATGAGGTGAGGCAGGGGATGACCCCGACCGCGAGGGAGCGAAGCTTAAGAGGTTAAAAAACGGAAACAGCTTAACGGCAGGGGGGATGGCCGCGAGTGACGGGCGGGGGCCGGGGACTGACCGCGAGTGAGTGGAAAAAAAATGACGGAAGGGATGGAAGGAGCTACGGCAGGGGCATGACCGTGACTGAGGAGAGAATGAAACGTCTGAGGCCGGGGCGTGACCGCAGAGGAGAATGACTGAGCGTGTGGGGCAGGAGGATGCCGGGCATGACGGGCCCGGGGGGCTGAAGCCGGGGAGTGACCGCGAGCGAAATTAAATGTCCAATAATAAAAAAAAGATTAAAAAAAAAAAACCGGGGAAAAGCTACGACAGGGGGATGACCGCAACTGTAATAAAAAATACCTGAGAGAGAGAGAGCTGCGGCAGGGGGGTGACTCGAGGACCGGGAGCGAGGGATTCCCGAGGCCGGGGACTGACCCGAGTGAAGTTTTAGAAATTAAAAAAAAAACGGAAACAGCTACGGCAGGGGACTGACCGCGACTGACGGGAGTGAGCTCTGAGGGCCGGGGGAGCCCCCGACTGACCCCCCGTCTCCCCGCCCCCCCCAGGCTCCGCCCCCCCTTAGGACGCCGGGACCCACTTTCCGCCCCGACGGGGCGCCGCCCGCACGTCACCCCGCCGTCAACCCCCGCCGCAGCTCTGGGGTTCGGGTCTCGGGGAAAATAAAGGATCTGACCCAGTCCGCGCGTCCGTCCGTCACTCGGGGCCCGGGGGGCGGGGCCGGGGCGGGGGCGGGCCATCCCCCGGCCCCCCACAAACCGTCTCTCACAGTCAAACCCTCTGCCTCAACCTCAGTCATGGTCACTCATGGTCATCCCCCGGCCGCAGCTCTTCCATCTTTTAAAAATATTTTTTTTGAAATTCTCACTTCGCCGCATCCCCCGGCCTCAGAAACATCCCCATTTGCGCTCACGTTCATCCCCCGGCCTCACAAACCTTCATCGCGGGGCCCCAACACGAGACTGTTTTGCCCGTCGCGGTCAGTTTAACTTTCATCGTTTTATTTATTTTTTTTATTTTATATTATATATATATGCATTTTATTATTTATATTATATTTTAATTTCTATATTAATCGTTATTGTTTTATATTGATTTTTTATACATTTCTATTATTATATATTTATATTATTATTTTATATTATTTTTCCATCATCATCATATTTAATTATTTTTCGTCATTAAACTGAAGGAACGGTTCATTATTATTTATTTCAATTTCCTTCGTATCCGAGATGATTTTCTTTTATAACATATTATTATCTGTGTTTATTATCATATATTTCCATATTAATATATTATTTATATCATTCATATTATTTATGTCGTTTACATTGAATTTTATATATTTAATCACTTTTATACGTAATTTATCCTTTTTTTATATTTATTTGACATCACGGAAAGGGGAAGAAGGGGGCGGGGCCGCGCGTCACCGCGCGAGAGGTCACACCCACGGCCGCTGGGGCGTGACGTCACTCCCTCCCTCATCGCCATGAATCTGCATGAATTTACATAAATTTGCATAAATTATCGCCGAACAGGAAGAAATAATTAGCATGGGATTCGCATATTCGCCTGCGTTATTGTTTATTTATATTATTTCATATTTAATTTATATTATTTAAGTCTTATATTATTCTTTTTCATATTAATATAATATAATATAATTAATATTTATCATTAATATTATATATTAATATAATTAACACATATTATATAATATAATATATAAATAATATAATATATTATGTTTATAATATATTTATATTATATTATATTCACTTTATATAATTTTTTATCGTATTATATTTACTCCGTATACTACATTTCCATCACAGTTTAATTCACACTTATCGCATGTTATATTTATTCTTTTACGTCATTTTATATTAATTTACGTCATCCTTTATTCAGTTGATATTATCTTACGTTATTTTTAATTTTTTATTATGTTCAATAAAATTAATCTATTATATTCATGCATTATATTTATCTGTATCTTATGTCATCTATTATATTATATTAAATATCATATATTTCATTTATATTAAATATACTCATTTTATATATTATAGTAATATAATCATAATCAATATAATTATGTATGATTAATGTAACATAACTATACATTATATTAAATATTACAGATTATATATATGTTTTATTTTATATATATTTTTTTATTATATACTTTATATACATTATTTCATGTTTAATTTTTATTATGTAGAATATAATTAATTTATTATATTTATTTATATATCACATTGTATTTATATCATGTTATATCATATAGTATATTGTATTACAGTCATATAATTAATATAATGATAATTAATATAATATTAGTACAATTAATATAATTCACAGAACAATATATGTATATGTATATTTAATATAATTATTTTTAATATTTTTATTCATATTATATAATTTTAATATATATTTTATTATACATTTTATGTATTTATTATAATTTTTATTTTTATTGTGTTCATTAAATTATACATTATTATATTTATGTATGTATTTATTTTACATTTATATATCAGTATATTTATTAAATTATTAAGTTATATATAATATTCATATATTATATTTTATTTGTATTAAATATGATTATTTTACATATATTATAGTAATGTAATTACTATAAATTTAATTAATATAATTATGTGTAATTAACGTAATTAGTGTCACTATATATATATGGAATCGTATGTTTTAAATATATAGATTTATACGTTTTATATACATTTCATGTTTAATTTTTGTTGTTTTAATTTATAATTTTTATATATCATTTATATGATATTTTATTTACATATTTATATTATATAATATTGTATTATAGTCATTAATTAATATAATAATGATTAATGTAATAATTTATGATTAAATTTAAATAACATAATTTATATTACATATTATTTATATTTTATTTTCATTGAATTTTAATTTAATATTTAATTTTGCTATATTTTAATTTAATTCACATTTAATCTTAATATTATTTTGATTTAATATAATTTTATATTTAATTTTATTATTTATTATTTATTATTATATTATATATTATATATTTATAATAGATTATATATATTGTATTATTTCATTATAATTGATTAATTTAATATAATTTTATATTTTAATTTAATTTTAATTCAATTTAATTTTCCGTCTTAATTATTATTTTTTATGATTTAATTTCAATCGAATTTCATCGTCACTTTATTCCGGTTTTATCCGGTTTTTATCGCGGTGACATCATTCTTCTCACATGTAATGTATTTAGTGTCACGATGACGTCGCGATGACGTCACTGGATCGTCGCCCCCGTCACTCGCGGTCATCCCCCCGCCTCAGACTCGCTCATGGTCATGCACCAGCCTCACACATGTCACAGAAAACACCTTTATTGAGACACTGCGATGGGCGGGCCGGGAACGGGGGTGGGCGGGGCTGTGGAGGGTGTGGGCGGGGCCTGGCGTCTGACTGGCAGGAGGGAGACAGACCGGAAGGGGCGTTTCAATGACGTCTGACAGGAAACAGGAAGTGGGCAGGGCTGGGTGCAGGTGGACAGAAGTGACTGATGCGGGACAAAGTGGGCGTGTCCTGCCATGAACAGGAAATGGGCGTGTCCCATGAAGATTCGGACACAGGAAGTTGTTAATTTTTGACAGGAAGTGACCGTGTCAGACAGGAAGTTGGTCCTTTAAACAGGAAGTGAGCATTTCAGAGACAGGAAGTGACCATCTCAGACAGGCAGTGGGCGTGTCCGGCCGGCAGGAGTGGGCGTGTCAGGCACACAAGAAGTGGGCGTGTCAACCGGAAGTGGGCGTGTCCCGTCAGCGGCGTCGCCCGCGCAGCGGCACGCCAGCGGGTGGGGGCGGGACTCGCAGCACAGCTGCAGCCACGGCTTCCACACGAGGTTGCCGGGCGACAGCTGGTCGGGGGCGGGGTCCACGCCGGCGGCGTGCGCGGCGGGCGGCGGCGGCCATGACGGCCAGGACCTCCCCGTGCCGCGGCTCCGCGTCGGGCGTCAGGGGGCGGGACTCGCCGGGGTCGCGGGCGACGTCGTACAGCAGGGGCGGGTCGTGCCGCGTGACCCCCGACCCCGAGCACGGGCACACGTGCGACGCGTGGCAGCCGTCGGCGCCCGGGGGCTCGAACACGGGCGTGAAGAAGAAGGCCTTCCACACGTGCGGGCCTGCGGGGGGCGGGGCCGGGGGGGCGGGGTCAGCGCAGGGGGGCGGGGTCACGCCCACTTCCTGTCTGGCACATCCACTTCCTATCTAATTTATCAACTTCCTGTCTCTGAAATGTCCACTTCCTGTCAAAATTATCAACTTCCTGTCTCCAAAACGCTCACTTCCTTTCTAAGAGACCAACTTCCTGTTAAAAAAACACCCACTTCCTATCTGAAAGCCAACTTCCTGTTAGAAACACCCATTTCTTGTGTCTAAATTGCCCACTTCCTGTCTGAGAAGTACACACTTCCTGTCACAATCTACCACTTCCTGTGTCTGAAATACTCACTTCCTATCTGACACGCTGACTTCCTGTCTGAGACTGTTACTTCCTGTCCTACTGCTCATTCCTATCAAAATTATCAACTCCTGTCTGTAAAATGGTCACTTCCTGTCTAAAAGATCACTTTGTGTCAAAAACACCCACTTCCTGTCTCTTAAATGCTCACTTCCTGTTAAAAAAACACCCACATCCTGTCAAAAATTGCCTACTTCCTGTCTCTGAAATAGTCACTTCCGTCAGAATACATCACTTCCTGTCCAAAACACTAACTTCCTGTCTGTTAAGTGCTCACTTCCTGTGCAAATCGCCAACTTCCTGCCTCTAAAACACCTATTTCCTGTCAAAATCAACCACTTCCTGTGTTTGGATTTCCACTTCCTGTCTCTGAAATACACAATTCTGTCAGAAACACCCACTTCCTGCATCTGAGACGCGCACTTCCTGTCCTGGGGAAGCCCCGCCCCGGTGTAGCCTGCCCCTGTCTGGCCCCTTCCCCGTGGGAGGCCCCTCCCCTGGTGAAGCCCCGCCCCCGTGGGAGGCCCCGCCCCTCACCGTCGCGCCAGCGCACGGCCTGCAGGAAGGCATTGCAGTAGTGGAACAGGAAGTCGTGGCCCGAGCGGTGGGCGTGGCCTGTGAGCAGCGGCGTCAGGTCCCGCCCATCGATCGTCCTGGGGGCGGGGCCGGGGGAGAGGGGGCGGGGTCAGACGGGACAGGAAGTGGGTGATTCTGACAGGAAGTGGGCATTTCAGTGACAGGAAGTGAGGGTTTCAGAGACAGGAAGTGAGGTTTCTCACAGGAAGTGAGGGTTTCACAGACAGGAAGTGGGAGATTCTGACAGGAAGTACGGGTTTCTGACAGGAAGTGGGCGTTTCTGACAGGAAGTGGGTGTTTTGTAGACAGGAAGTGGGTGTTTTAGACAGGAAGTGAGTGTTTTACAGACAGGAATTGGGTGTTTTAGACAGGAAGTGGGCGTGTCAGAGACAGGAAGTGAGATTTTCAGAGACAGGAAGTGATCGTTGTGACAGGAAGTGAGGGTTTCAGAGACAGGAAGTGTGTGTTTTGACAGGAAGTTGATCTTCAGACACAGGAAGTGGGTGTTTCTGACAGGAAGTGGGCGTGTCAGAGACAGGAAGTGAGTATTTCACAGACAGGAAGTGAGTATTTCAGCGTCAGGAAGTGGGCGTGTCCGAGACAGGAAGTGGGTATTTCACAGACAGGAGGTGGGCGTGTCAGGGACAGGAAGGGGTCCCCGGCCCCGCCCACCTGTCCCGCGGCAGCTCCGCCCCCGCCAGCCGCGCCACGGTGGGGAAGACGTCCATGTTGCTCGTGGGCTCGTGGATCTCGAGGCGCGGGCGACGCGTCGGGGGCCAACGCACGAGGCCCGGGACCCGCACGCCGCCCTCCAGTTGTTGGCCTTGCCGCCTGCGGGGCGGGGCGGGGGGACGGCCGTGAGTGATGGTGTGAGGCGGGGGGACGGCCGTGAGTGATGGTGTGAGGCGGGGGGACGGCCGTGACTGACAGGGAATGAGTGTGTGAGACAGGGGGACGACCGTGAGTGATGGTGTGAGGCGGGGGGATGACCGGACTGACAGGGAATGAGTGTGTGAGACAGGGGGATGACTGTGAGTGATGGTGTGAGGTGGGGGGACGGCCGTGACTGACAGTGAATGAGTATCTGAGGCAGGGGGATGACCACGACTGACAGGGAAATGAGTGTGTGAGGCAGGGGGATGACCGCGAATGACAGGGAATGAGTGTGTGAGGCAGGGGGATGACCGTGATTGAGTGTCTGAGGCAGGGGGCCGCCCGCGCTCACCCGGAAGGGCCGGTTGCTGCCGCCCTGCCGCTCCCCGCGGGCCCGAGCTCCTCCCACGTGGGCCCCGTGGTCGGACGAGAAGTAGACGAACGTGTCGTTCCGCGAGGCCGAGGTCGTCCAGGGCGGCGAGGACGCGGCCTGTGGGGCGGGGGGCGGGCCGGGGGCGGGGTCAGCGCGGGGGACACGCCCACCTCACCCGCGGGCGGCCCCCCGCCTCACACAATCATTCTCCTTCACTCACAGTCATCCCCCTGCCTCAGAAACTCACTCTCTGTCACTCACAGTCATTCCCCTGCAGTAGCTCTCCCTCACTTATCCTCAGTTTTCCTTCCATTCTCACTCACGGACGTCCCCCTGCCTCAGACACTCATTCCCCGTCACTCACGGTCATCCCCTGCAGTAGATCTTCGTCACCGTCCTTATTTTCTTCTTCTATTGTCACTGGCGGTCATCCCCCTGCAGTAGCTCTCACTAACTCCTCGCTTATTTACTTATTTTTTTGTCATATCCTCACTCACAGGCATCCCCCTGCCTCAGACTGTCATTCTCTGTCATTCACACACACTCGTGGTCATCCCCCTGCAGTAGATCTTCGTCACTTATCATCAGTTTTCCTTCTATTCTCACTCGTGGGCATCCCCCTGCCTCAAATGTCTTACTCTGCAGTCTGACCCGTCCCCCTGCCTCTACACGGTCAGTCTCTGTCACTCACAGTCATTCCCCTGCGGTAGCTCTCCCTCACTTATCATCAGTTTTCCTACTATTCTCACTCCCCGTCATCCCCCCGCCTCACACGCTCACCCACGCCCCAGTCCATCTCCTCCACGCTGGCCCCGTAGGCGCCGTGCTGGCTCCGCCCCCGGAAGGCGGGGCCTGCGAAGTGGCGGTGTGCACGTGCAGGAAGGAGAGCACGAGCAGGAAGGGGTGTGGGCGTGCCTGGGGGCGGGGCGGGGCGGGGTCAGCGGGGAGCCCCGCCCACAGGAGGGAAAACCCCCCCACAGGGGGAAGAACACAGAGGCCACGCCCCCAGGGATCTCAGACAGGAAGTCCACACATTCCCTCACCCCCATCGACCCCAGCAGCCCCGCCCCAACAGGAAGTCCCGCCCCCAGACCGGAAGTGCCTCAAAATCCCTCACCCCCGACCCCAGGAGCCTCTCCCTCAATCCCAGGGCCAGAAATCAGACAGGAAGTCCCGCCCCCCACAGGAAGTCGGGCAGGAAGCGCCTTAGAACGGGATCTCAATGACCCGAAGCCCCGCCCACGACCCTGAAACCCCCGGCTCAGTGCCGACAGGAAAGTCCCGCCCGCAGACAGGAAGTGCCCCGAATTCCACGCTCCCCGATCCCAGGAGCCCAGCCAGGACCACTAGCAGCACAGGAAGTCCCGCCCCAAACCGGAAGTGCCCCCCAAAACTGCTGTTCCCGACCCCAGGAGTCCAACAGGACCCATAGAGCCACAGGAAGTTCCATTAGAGACAGGAAGTCCCGCCCCCAAACCGGAAGTGCCCCCCAAAACTGCTGTTCCCGACCCCAGGAGTCCAACCAGGACCCATAGAGCCACAGAAGTTCCATTCAGAGACAGGAAGTCCGCCCCCAAACCGGAAGTGCCCCAAAATCCACCCTTTCCGACCCCAGGAGACCAACCACGACTAGTAGAGCCACAGGAAGTGCCTCCCACGGACCGGAAGTCCCGCCCTCCAAACCGGAAGTGCCCTAAATCCACCGTCCCCGACCCGGGAGTCCCGCCCGCCCCGCTCACCCGCGCAGGAAGTCGGCGGCGGCGTCGGCAGCCAGCGGGTGAGCCCGGCGTAGTCCGTGGGCTGCTGGGCGACGCGGAGGTCGGCCATGATGAAGCAGTTGGCGGGCCGGAAGTAGAGGCGGAAGGCGGCGTAGGCCGGCGACCGCGCCCATCATGGCGGCCGTGGCCCAGAGCGACCAGCGGGCACGGCCGCCAGCCCCGCCCCCCGCGCCGCCCCCAGCGCGCACAGCCCCGCCCCCAGCGCCGCGAGCGGGCCCCAACCAGCAGCCGCAGGGCGGGGCCGAACACGGTCCCGCCCCCCGCCCGCAGTCGCGCAGGTGCGTGGTGGGCGTGCCCAGGAAGCGGTCGAACCCGTGGCGCAGCGGGTGGTGGCAGAAGTCGCCGCGGCGGCGGCAGCTCAGGCCCAGGTGCCACTTCCCTGCGGGGGGGGGCGGGGCGGGGTGACGTCAGCGGGTCAAGTGGGGGTCAAGGGGGGTCGGGTGAGGTCAGCGGGGTCACGCGGGGTCAAGGGGGTCGGGTGAGGTCAGCGGGGTCACGACAGGTCATTACGGGTCATTATGGGTCAGATGACGCCACTTGTGGGATCACGGGGCGGGGCTAGATAGAGCTAGATGACGTCACCAGGGTCAAATACGGTTAAGTGACGTCACCGGGTTTGCGGAAGGTCGTGACTGGGTCGGGTGACCTCATTGGGGTCAAACTGGATCAGATGACGTCACCGGGTCAGACTGGGTCAAACACGGGTACATCATCGAGGTGTCGGAAGACCATGACGGTCGGATGACGTAATGGACGACTGAGCGTCTGAGGCAGGGGATGCCCGCGAGTGGGGGGCGTGACGCGCGTGGGTCACTCTGGGGTCACAGGGCAGCGGGGTCCGGGGTCAGGGTCACCACTCACCGACGAAGGCCGTGGCGTAGCCCCGCCCCTTGAGCAGCCGCGCGAACGTGACCTCGCCGGGCGGGAGGCCCCCGGACGACGCCGCAAACAGGAACACGCCCACGCGGTTCCGCGACGCCATGCCTGCGGGGGGGGGGGGCGGGGTCGGGTGACGTCACGGGGTCACGCGGGGTCACATGACGTCATGGGATCAAACCGGGGGGGAACGGATGACGTCACGGGGCGTGGTCGGGGTCACGGGTTCAGGAGGGCACGCAGGGTCACACAAGGGGTCAGATGACGTCATTGGGTCATGTGGGGTCACAGGAGGAACAGATGACGTCACGGGGTCACACTCGAGGTCACACGGGGGTTCATGTGACGTCACCAGGTCATACAGGGGTCTGATGACGTCATCGGGTCAATCCCGGGGGAACTGATGACGTCACGGGGTCACACTCGAGGTCACACGGGGGTTCACGTGACGTCATCAGGGTCAAACCCGGGGGTCACAGATGACGTCACGGGGTCACGCCCGGGGTCACGCCCGGGGTCGGGGGTCACCTGAGCGCACGGGGTAGCGCCCCGTCAGGAAGGCCGCGCGGCTCGGCGTGCACAGCGGGGCGGCCGCCAGGTGCTGCGTCAGCTTCGCGCCCTCGCGGGCCAGGCGGTCGATGTGCGGGGTCCTGGGGGCGGGGCGGGGGCGGGGTCGGCGCGGGGGGCCACGCCCACGGGCCCCGGGGTCGGTCGCGGGCGTCCCCCTGCCTCAGACGCGCGTTCATCGTCACTCGCGGTCATCCCCCTGCCTCAGACAGTCACTCTCCGTCACCTGAGTTCATCCCCCTGCCGTAGCTGTCCGGAATTTATTAGGACTGTGACTTGTATTTTCACTCCCGGTCACTCCCCTGCCTCAGAAAAACTCCCAGTCTGAACTCACAGTAATCCCCCTGCCTCAGACGCTCATTCATCGTCACTCGTGGTCATCCCCCTGCGGTAGCTCTCTGAAATCATTACGTTCATTCTAAACTCACAGTTATCCCCCGCCCTACTGTCCTGTCACTCTGCTCATCCCCCTGCGGTAGCTCTCAATCATTACGCTTCTTTTATTTATCCAGTCATCCCCCGGCCCCCCTACGCTGAGTCCCTGTCCTCTTGCTCATCCCCCCCTGCGGCAGCTCTCGGTAATCATTACGACTGTGATTGTTATTTCCAGTCGCCGTCACTCCCAGACCTCAGAATACTCGCCGTTCTGCATCGCGCTCGCTCCCCTGCCTCACCCCCGCCCCCGCGCCCGGCCTCGTCACTCAGCGTCATCCCCCTGCCGTAGCTCTCTCAGATTACCGGTTTCGTTCCGTTTTCTGCCAGTCGCGGTCATCCCCCGGCCCTCCGGTCTCGGCGCCGCCCCGGCGTCAATGAGCGGCGGTTGCGTAGCGCGGGGTCGCGATGCCGGTGTCCGCCATGATGAGCAACGAATGGCCCGGCGGGCGCGGCAGGGGGGGCGCGCAGAGGGAAGGCGGGAGG
Organism: Mastomys natalensis; assembly: GCA_021653895.1. Classification (NCBI taxonomy): domain Eukaryota; kingdom Metazoa; phylum Chordata; class Mammalia; order Rodentia; family Muridae; genus Mastomys; species Mastomys natalensis. The sequence continues at coordinate 42,592 of JAJTUV010003556.1, forward strand.
GGCGGCATGGGGCGGGCGGGGTCAACCGCCATGCGGCACTCCGGACCCCGGCCTCACACTCCTCCGGGCATCCCCCGGCCTCATACACACACACTCCCCGTCACTCCCGGGCATCCCCCGGCCTCACACACACTCACTCCCCGTCACTCCCGGGCATCCCCCGGCCTCACACACTCACTCCCCGTCACTCCCGGGCATCCCCCGGCCTCACACCGTCACTCCCGGGCATCCCCCGGCCTCAAACCGTCACTCCCGGGCATCCCCCGGCCTCACACACCGTCACTCCCGGGCATCCCCCGGCCTCACACACACACACACACCGTCACTCCCGGGCATCCCCCGGCCTCACACACAGTCACGGTCCGAACTCCCGGGCATCCCATCGGCCTCACACTCACATTCCCCGCTCCAGTCAACCACGGGCATCCCCCGGCCTCACAGATCGTCACTCCCGGGCATCCCCCGGCCTCACACACACAGTCACTCCCGGCATCCCCCGGCCTTACCACACACAGTCCCCGTCACTCGCGGGCATCCCCCGGCCTCACACCGTCACTCCCGGGCATCCCCCGGCCTCACACACACAGTCACTCCCGGGCATCCCCCGGCCTCCACCGGCGGTACGCGGGTTCAGGGGTCAGCGCGGTCCGTCCGGCCCCGGGCGCGAACTCTCGGCGGCCCCGCCCCGCCCGCGGCGGTTATACCCGCGGGTCACGGGGTCAGGGGCGGGGCCGGCCGTGTTTACCTCGCGCGCCGCCGCCGGGGGGCGGGGCCGGGGATGACGTCAGGGGGCGGGGCCGGGGGCGCGGGCGGCCTTGTTTACCCAGCGGTCAGCGCGCGGGGCGGGCCGCGGGCCGGGATGCCGATGACGTCAGGGGGCGGGGCTCGCGGGCCGGGGATGCCTGGGGGGTGACGTCACGGGGGAAAACATGGCGCCCGCGGTATGATTGACACGTGAGGGGCGGGTCTTTGTCTCCGGGTGACGTCAGGGGCGGGTCGACTATCTAAGACTGACAGGGAAGAAAACATGGCGGCCGGTCGAGCCCGGACGGGGTCGGCCCGCCCCCTGACGTCATCTAACGCCCGCGGGCCCCGCCCCCTCATTAGCATAACCGCCGTCCGCCGCTTCGCGCTCCTCAGCAGGAGCCCCGCCCGCCGCGAGCCTGCGGTGACGTCACCGGCGGGAGGGCCACGCCCACTCCCGCGCCTCCGCCCCGCCCCGTAGGACCGAGATCCCGCTCATTAGCATGTCCCCGCCCCTCGCAGCCCCTCACCCAGGCTGGACCCGGGATTAGGAGGCAGGGGGACGCCCGGGAGTGCACAGCGCGTGAGGCCGGGGCATGACCGCGAGTAATAGACTTAAAAGAAATGATAATAAAAATAAATCCGGACGGAGCTGCGGCAGGGGGATGACGGAGTGTGCACGAGTGACCCGGACTGAGGCTAGCAGGGGATGCCGCGAGCGCGACAGGGGATCTGATGACGGGGAGTGCAGAGTGTGAGGCCGGGGGATGACGGCGAGTGCGGACCGGGACGTTCCTGAGGCCGGGGAGCGACACTGACTGACAGAGGAAGAAAGTCTGAGGCCGGGGAATGACTGCGAGTGAGAACGTGACGAATTAGAGACAGCTACGGCCGGGGGATGCCCGCGAGTAAATGCTGTGACATTTCTGAGGCCGGGGAGCGACCGCGAGTGACTGTGAGTGACGAGCACGGCGTTTCTGAGGCTGGGGAGTGACACTGACTGAAAACACAAGAAAATAAAAAGAAAAAAAAAAAACACGGACGGAGCGCGGCGGCGGGGGGATGGACGGGAGTGACGGGGAGTGAGCGTCTGAGGCCGGGGGATGCCCAGGAGTGAAAATGTCGGGAAATAATGAAAAGCAATGGACGCAGCTGCGGCCGGGGGATGACGGCGAGCGCAGACTGTGGTGTTTCTGAGGCCGGGGGATGCCCGCGAGTCACCGAGAAGGACCCGGACTGAGTCTCTGAGGCTGGGGGATGCCCGCGTTTAAAAAATTTCAAACAAAATAAATAAAAACACGAACAAACACGGACCGAGCTGCGGCAGGGGGATGACCGTGAGTGACCGCGACACTCCTGAGGCCGGGGCATGCCCGCGAGCGCGGACCGACCGCCGCGTTGTGCGTTTCCGGAAGCAGCGGCGGCGGCCGCGCGGGACGGGGAGACCGGCGGGGGGCGGGAGCTACGGCAGGGGGATGACCGCCAGTGACCCGAGTCTCAGCGTCTGCGGCCGGGGGATGACGACGCGGCGCGGTGGGCGTGTCCCGAGTGACGCGGCTCCCGAGGCCCCGCCCTCCCCCGCCCGCACAGAAGCCGCCGGCCCTGGGGCGCGCGCGTGCGCGGTGACGTCACCGCCGCCATCTTGCCGCGCGGGCTTCTGGGTAGCTCCGCGGCGGCGGCGGCGGCGGCGGCGGCGGCTGCGGTCGGGGAGGGGGCGGGGCCGCGGGATCCGCGGTCTAACCTCGGCTCACCCGGGCGCGCGGACCTCGGAGGGAGCAGGTGCGCGGGGGTCGCGGCGGGGTCGCGGCGGGGTCGCGGCGGGGTCACGGTCCAGCCTGGGCTGCGGCGCCGGGGTCACCGCGGGGTCACCGCGGGGTCACGGGGTCACCGGGGTCCAGCCTGGGGTCGCGGGGTCGCGTCGCTGTCCCTTTAAATATGCAAATGAGGCGAGAAGGTCGCGTCGCTGTCCCTTTAAATATGCAAATGAGGCGCGAACACGAAAAAACCGGGATATGCAAATGAGATGCAAATCCACGCAGATTTCACGCAAATCGGACCCGGTACCGTGAACGAGGCGGGGCGGGGATATTCAAATGAGATGGAAATTTACGCAGATTTTATGCAAATGAGCCGCGGACCCGCCCGGGGCGAGGGGAGAGATTCGCATCCCGGACCCGCATTTGCATATTTAAAGGGACAGCGCGACGTTTCCGGGGATGCGGGGCGCGTGCGCGTGCGTGACGTGGGGGGGCGGGGCGTCGGGCCTGGGCGGGGTCACGGGCGTCACGTGCGTCGATGACGTGTGACGTCACGTGCGGAGTGACTGCGGTTCTGATTTATTATAATTTATAGTTAATTATTGTGATTGATTATAATTCATTACAGTTTATAGTTAATTATTAATTATTGATTATTGATTATAATTTCTCATATAGTTAATTATTACGATTTATTGTCATTTATCATAATTTATAGTGAATTATTGATTATTGTCATTGATTATAATTTATTACAATTTATATCTAATTATTGTGATTTCTTTTCATTTGTTATAATTGATTATAATTCATAGTTAATGATTGTGATTGATTATTGATTATAATTTCTTATATAGTTAATGATTATCGTTTATCGTCATTTATTATAATTTATAGATAATTATCCTGACGGATTAATTCGTAATTAACTCATTCTCCTGTCATTGAACTCACGGTGTCGATTGTTCACTCTCCTCAGTTGCTGATAATTGATGATTATTGATCACGATTGATCGGTTTATAGTTGATTTATCACTTAATTCGTTCTTATTATTATTTATTATCGATTATTCGCCTGATGATCATTTGTCCTTAATTGATTTTATTGGGATTTAATTGATTCTTTAATCGTTTTATTTCCTTCACGTGCCGATCATTGATAATGAATTCCGATAATTGATAATCGGTCACTAATTGATTGATTTACGATTTTCATTCGTCATAATTTTTATCGATTTTTTTTTTCCTCTTTATCGAGTTTGATCCACGGGATTCCAGTTTCTCGTCGGTCCGTGTTGTTCGTCACTCGCGGCCATGCCCCTGCCTCACGCCGCAGTTGATTTATTTATTATTTTTTTTTGTGACGATTCGTCGTTTGTCGTCATTACACGTAAATTATGTATAAATATAATTTTATTGTATTTATTATATTTATTTATATTTATTATTTTTATTATATTTATTATGTTATGAATCGTATTATTTTATTTATGAGAAAATCGATGATATCAATTTAATTGATTTGATCACATAAATTTAATTCACGATTGATACAAATTATATTATTATTTACGATCACGGGTCGTGACGATTTCTTAAAATTTTTAAATTTATTTTTTCATTGATTAGAATTTCTGTCATTTATTTCTTTATTTGACGTTTTTTTTTAATTCATTTGGTGTCTATTTATTTGTTTTTATCGTTTATCAATTTCTCGCCGTTTCCTTTTGTCGAGTTTTCGGTATTTTTTTTAATTTTTATTTATTTTTCGAAGGTTGATTAGGAAGAAAAATATATTAATCGTTATCTTCTTATATATAAAATACATAAATACTATGTTATATAATATAAACATAGTATGATATAATTTAAATAAAATGTATATATGTTAATAAAAATAATATAAGATAATTATATAAACATATAAAATATTAATATATTTTTATTAAATATTAATAAATATATTCATAAAAATAAAATAACTATTATTATTACCATTATATAGTATTATTATTATTGGATAAAATAAATATTAATCGTTATATTCTCATATAAAATACATATATACAGATATTTATATATAACAAAATTTTAATATATTTTTATTATATATTAATAAATATATTAATAAAACCAATTATTATTATTACTAGTATTATATATTATTATTATTGGATAAAATAAATATTAATCGTCATATTCTTACATATAAAATACATACATACAGATAATTATATATAACATATAAAATATTAATATATTAATAACATATATTTTTTTCTGGTTCGCCGCGGCGTCTCCTTTCCCGTTCGTGCATCATAATAATTTAATAATTAATAATAATAATAATAAATAAAAATAAAGAGCGTCTGCAGCGCGGCTGCGTATTTACATTTTTAATTATTTCGTTTCCGCTGCCGTGTTATTTTCATGTATCGCTATTATTTTTATTATTATTATTATCCTCATTATTATCATCATTATTATCATTATTTCTATTATTATTATTATTATTAATCATTTCGTCCCGGTTTATTTATTTCTGTGTTTTGCTTTCATGATTATTTATTAATTACGTATCGTTTACGCCGTTGGATCCGTGACGACTTTTCATATAATTTCATTTATTTGTGTTTAATTTATGGTTTATTATTATTATTATTTTTATTATTATTTTACGATGGTTTTATTGATGATCTGTCGTCGTTTATTCCCGATTTATTATATTACAAATCGTATTTGATTTATGATAAAATCGACGATATCAATTTAATCGATTTGATCATATAAATGTGATTCATGACTGATATAAATTATAAATGATATATAAATATCGTATAATATAATTTAAATAAATTATCATATAATATCATATAAATAATTGAAAGCATGAAAAATAATAAAATAATAAAAAATATAAATAATACATAATATATAATATATACTATAAATAAAATACTCTAATAAGATAATATAATATAAATATTATCAATCATTTATCACTATAAATAATAAAATAATATCTCACCAATGACAATAAATTTTTTTATTTATGTATCTGTATGTTATATATTATTGATAATATTTTTTATTATTATATTATTTTTCATGCTGGTAATTATTTATATATTATATGATAATATTTTATTTAAATTATATTACACAATATTTATATAATATATTATTTATAATATTTTTAATTATTTTATTGATAATATTTATATTATATTCTGTTATTAGAGTAGTTTATTTATATCATATTTATATAATATATTATTTATAATATTTTTATTATTTTATTGTTTTTCATCCTTTTAATTATTCATATTACATTATATGATAATATTTTATTTAATTACATCACATTTATATCACATAACGTATTATTATAATATTTTTTACGTCATTATTTTCCACCCTTTCAAGTATCTGTATTATATTATATTTATTAAAATGTATATTTTTTATTTAAAATATATTATACTATATTTATATTATATGACATCATTTATAATATTATTATTTTATTATTTTTCATCGTTTCAAGTATTTATATTATATGATAATACGTTATTTAAATTATATTATATGACATTTATATTACATCACACACGATTTATATTTTATTATTTCATTTATTTGTGTTTAATTTATGGTTTATTATTGTTTTTATTATTTTTATTATTATTTTACGATGGTTTTATTGATGATCCGTCAATAAAGCTTTTCATTTTTTTACCCTTTTATTGATCATCGACTTGTTCCTCGTCGTTTTTCCTCTTCATTATTTTTCTTTTTATCCCATTTTATTGTCAATATTATTGATGAGACATTGATTTTATTTCATGTTTGTTTATATTTATTTTATTTTCATTGATCCATTTATTTAATTTCCTTTTATTGATTCTTACGATTCCTTGTTATTTTTTTTTATTGTTTTGCGGGTTTTTATTATTGATTATCGATTATTGATTATTGGTTATTATTTTTCCCCGTTTGTTATTTCATTATTCATTATTTTATTCCTTTATTTTTATTATTTTTACTATTTATTAATAGCTTCCTGTCGTTTCATCCGTTGCTTATTTTGATTATTATTATTATTATTTTACACCTTTTGATTATTTATTTTATTGATTTTATTTTCATTTTATTTTATTTTATTTTATTACGTATTATTGTTTCACGCTGTTTGATTTACGATGAATCGTCATCATTTATTCCCATTTTATTCTCTTTGATTTATTATCCGTCAGTATTTACGCCGTTCACTACGATTGTTCGTTATTATGATTTTATATTGTCTCGATTAATCTTATTATTAATAATAATATCACGGCATTTTATTTACGGAGTCTTGTACCCGCTGATTCATTATCTATGACACCGTTTAAAATAATAATATTAAAATAATATTCAAATAACAATTTAATATTTACTTTATTGATTTATCTTATTTAATTCATTTTTTATTTTATTTTTTATTTATTTAATATTTAATATTATTTATTTTATTGATTTATTTTATTTATTTCATTTTTTATATATTATTTATTTTTTATTTATTTAACGTTTAATATTATTTTATTTTTTTATTTTGGAATTCTGATTATTTTATTTATTTATTTTTACTTATTTAATATTTAATATCATCTTTAATTTTAGAATTCTGATTATTGATTATTTTATTGATTATTGACTATTGATCATTATTTTATTGATTGTTATTATTTTATTGATTACCGATTATCGATTATTGATTATTATCATTTTATTGATTATTGACTATTGATCATTATTTTATTGATTATCGATTATCGATTATTGATTATTATCATTTTATTGATTATTTTACGCCGTTTTATCTGTATTGACGATCACCGATTTTCTTTTTACTGTTTCTGTTTGTTATTTCACGCGTTCCACTTCCGTGGGCCCGGATTCCGCTGCCCGCCATTTCTTCCTAATTAAATTAATTTTATTGTCATTGCTGAGATTTATTATTATTATTATTATTTTTAATGATAAATATTACGCTGACGGGGACTGTGACAGATTTATTATTGGATAAATATATATTAAATCGTTATATTCTTATATATATAATAATGTATACAGATATTATATATAACATAAAATATTAATATATCAGTAATATATTAATGAAAAAAATAATAATTATTATATAGTATTATGACGTTGTCGTTTTATTGATGAATATTGATTTTTTTTTTATTTTACTTTTTTTATTATTATTTATTTATTTTCATTTTATTTAATTTCTCTTTATTTTTATTATTTAATTTTTATCTTCATTTAATAATTGATCTTCTTTATTTATTTTATTTTGATTGTATATTTATTTAAGTTTTATTGCTTCATTTATTTATTTAATGTTTTATTTATTAATAATTATTATATTATAATTATTTTTATTATAATGATTAATATTTTTATATGATTATTAAGATTTATTTTATTTTCGAGATAATTATTATGGATTATTAATTTATTATTTAATTTATTATGAATATTATAATAATATTATAATATATATATTATTTTGTATTATAGTTATATTGATTATTATTATTATTACAGATTTATTATATATTATATTATATATTATTATATATTATTAATTTTATTATTATTTTTTTATTATTGATATTGTTATTATTATATAGATTTATTATTTATTTATCATTATATTATATCTATTATTAGTTTTTACAGTTATTATTTTATTAATATTAGATCATTATAATTATTATTAAATATTTATTATTTTTTATAATGAGATATAATACTGTATTACAGGTCTTTATTGATGTGTATTATTACGTATTAGTTTTTGTTGTCATATGATCATTAATCATAACATTATTATTGCCGCACTCTATTCATATTATCTGATCCCACTCGACAGGTACACGGTTTACGACTGTAATATCGTGCGATAGTCATTATCGACATTGATCGTCAGTCTCCCCCCGATGCTCGCCCGACACGCGAGACGCCCCCACGCCCCGCCCGCGCCACGCCCGTCCTCCGTCCCGCCCCCCGCAGTGCACACCGGTCGCACGACGGAAGTGCGGCGGCCATGAGGGCCGGGAACGAACCCGCCCTACCCCCCCCCGATCAGCCGCGCCCCGGCGCACCGGGCCAGCCCCACAGAGCACGTGACGGACAGGACGCCACGGTACGACAGGAGCGCAGCACGCCCCTCGCAAGGCCAGCGGCCCCTGGACACAGGAGTGAAGCCACGCCCCGTGACGTAACCCCGGAGTGGCCCTCTCGCAGCCCGCCTCTGTGACGTCACCAGGGAGCGAAGTTCACAGGAAGTGAAGAGACGGACAGGAAGTGCTTTAAACGACAGGAAGTGTCCGAAGTTGACAGGAAGCAGCTCCCGAGGAAGCAGCCTGGGACCAACAGGAAGTGTCGAATCGTCACAGGAAGTGACTGTCCTAACCGGAAGTGGCCATTTGCTGACAGGAAGTTGCTCTTTCATCTCAGGAAGTGATACGTTCTGAACAGGAACTGACTCGCTCGTAACAGGAAGTGACTATTCCGACAGGAAGTGTCCGTTTTGTGACCGGAAGCGCTCTCCCAAACAGGAAGTGACCTCATAAAAGGGAATCACTGTATCCTAACAGGAAGTGATGTCTATACAGAAGTGACGTCTTTATAACAGGAAGTGATTGTGTCCCGACAGGAAGTGTCCGTTTCGTGACCGGAAGTGGTTCTCCTGACAGGAAGTGACCCTTCCTCACAGGAAGTTGCTGTTTCTCACAGGAAGTGATGTATCCGAAGGATGTCATTTCGTGACCGGAAGCGCTCTCCCGACAGGAAGTGACAGTTCTCACACAGGAAGATGTCCCGGACGTCACAGGAAGTCTGTCTTTCCCGCCCGTCCGCGCCCGTGCCGTCACCATGCCCCGCCCCGCCCCGCCGGGCGCCGGTGCGCGCTGTGGGCGTGTCTGTGGGCGTGGTCGGCGTGCCTGACGTCATCGTCTGAGGCCCCGCCCCCGCCGCCCGCGGTGGTGGTGACGACGTCGTGCGGGAAGCTGCGTGGGACGCGGACGGCGGCGCCGGCCGAGCTGCTGGGCCCCGTGGATCAGTTCCTGGGCGTGCCCTACGCGGCCCCGCCCACCGGCCTGCGCCGGTTCCAGCCGCCCGAGCCGCCGGCGCCGTGGGCGGGCGTGAGGGAGCCACGCGGTTCTCGCCGGCGTGTCCGCAGCAGCAGCAGCCCCGCCCACTCCCCCCGAGACGCGGGGGCGTGGCTCCGGAGGGGGCGGCGGCCATGACGGGCGCGCAGAGCGAGGACTGCCTGTTCCTCAACGTATACGCGCCCGTGGACGGTGAGCGGGGGCGGGGCCGGGGGGGGTGACGTCATACGGGGAGGAGGAAGTGGGCGGGTCACGGACAGGAAGTGGGCGTGTGAGAGACAGGAAGTGCGAGTTCTCAGGAAGTGGTATTTTTGAACAGGAACTGACTGTGTCAGGAACAGGAAGTAGGCGTGTCTCAGACAGGAAGTGGGCATGTAAGAGAAAGGAACTGTGTGTTCTTCGTTATAACAGGAAGTGGGTGTGTCTTAGACAGGAAGTGGTCGGGTCACGGACAGGAATTGGGTATGTGAAAGGAAGTGTGAGTGTCTCAGGAAGTGGGTTTTTTGGACAGGAAGTGGGCGTGTGAGAAACAGGAAGTGGGTGTGAAAGACAGGAAGTGGATTTGTCTCAGACATGACATGGGTGGGTCACACACAGGAAGTTGAACTATGTGAGACAGAAGTGGGTCTCTCAGAAACAAGAAGTGGGCGGGTCACAGACAGGAAGTGCGCTTTTTGGACAGGAAGTGAGTATACAGGAAGTGGTGTGTCTTAGACAGAAGTGGTGGCGGGGGTCAGACACGAAGTGGGTGTGTCAGAAACAGTAGTGGGCGTGTCACAGACAGGAAGTGGCTTTTTGGACAGGAAGTGAGTATATCAGGAAGTGGGTGTGTCTTAGACAGGAGTGGCGGGGGTCAGACACGAAGTGGGTGTGTCAGAAACAGTAGGTGGGCGTGTCACAGACAGGAAGTGGGCGTCACTCTAACCGCCCCGCTCGGCCGTCGGCTCATTTGCATACATTTGCATTTCCGTGGATCCTCACCCCGTGCGTCCAGAGACTCACGCACGTCAGTCGGCGCCCAGGCCCCGCCCCCTCATCTGCATATTCAAATCCATCGCTCATCACCACGCCCCATCCTCGCTCATCTGCATACGCCAATCACGGTGACATCCTCCATCTGCTCATGGCGGCTCATTTGCATACATTTGCATGCGGCTGAATATTCATCCTGGGTCTGGGTCATTTGCATAATCCTCCCCCTGTGCCTCAGACCTCATTTGCATATTCAAATCAGGCCCAGAAGCCTCCCATTGCTTTCTTGATAATAAATCTGCATAAATTTGCATAAATCTGCATGACGTCATTCTTCGTCATTCCCGTCGGCTCCTCTGCCTGAATCTGCATACGCTCTCGCCCGGCCACGCCCACTCGATGACGTCACCCCCCCCCAGCCACTCCTGGCCCAAACGCAGATGTAGATCGATTCTTCGTCCTGTCGCCATGACGTCATCCCGTGGCTGACGTCATCGCCCCACCCCTGCGGCGATGGGCGGGTCCGCCATTTTGTCTCCCGGGAAAACCTGGTGGGTATTTTTTTTTTTTTTTTTTTTTTTTTTTTGTGACCGGAACCGGATGTGAGCGGTTCGAGCCTGCGCCCGACGGCGGCGAACACGGTTTTACAGTTTTTATTTGAATCTCCGCTTCCGTTTTTTTTCAAAATTATTTTTTTAATTTTTTTTTTTAATTTGAGAAATCTGCCGTCTCCCGGTTCAAACCGCGCCGCCGCCGCCGCCGCGGATTCCGGAAAAAAAAAAAAAAACCGGAGCGACCGACCGACGGCGGCGACGGCGAATCTCGGGGAAATAGTTTGAATTTTATACGTATTTTTTTTTTCCCGTCCGCACGCGGCGGCGGCGCCGAGCTCGCCGCGGATCCCGGTTCCGTCGTCGATTAACATCTTTTTTAATTTTTTTTTTTGTTATTCCTTTTCCCATTTCCCGCCGTGACCCCGACCCCCGTCCCCAGGAGCCGACAGTGAGAAATCGGCGGACGACGTCACCGGGCGCGACCGCGGTGATGACGAAGGTAGTGGTTTTTTTTTTTTATTGTTTTTTTTTTTTTTTGGTCAATCGTGATTTTTAGTGATTATTATTATTATTATTATTATTATTTTTTGGAAATTTAGTTTTTTTTCCGATTTATTCATTTATTTATTTTTATTTTTTATTATTTTTTTTCCTGTAAAATGTGTTTTTCCTAATTATTATTTTTTTTTTTGTGATCTTCGGTTGCTCTCGCCGCTCCCGCGTCTCCGTGATTCACGCGTGACGACCGCTGCCGCCGTCACGCCCGCCCCGGCGGCTCCTCTATTTCTTTATTTCTTCTTCTGTCGTTATCTATTTTTTTTTTTTTTTTGGAAATCAAAGAAACTGTGATGTTTTCGTTCATTTTTTTTTTTTTTAATTTAGAAACTAGAAAAGAAAGAACTGAAAATTACCACGATTTTTATTGTTATTTTATTATTATTGTTTAATATTATTTATGATTATTATACTTATTAATTATTTATTTTAGGTGTTTTTTATTATTATTTATTATCGTTATTATTTATTATCGTTATACTCATGATTTCTTATTTCTTATTATTTATTATATATTATTATTTATCATTATTTATTATTTCTGATCATTATATTAATTGTTATTTGTTATTATACATATTATTTATTCATTATTTACCATTCATTATTATGTATTATCATTATATTTATTACTCATTATTTATTGTTTTATTATCAGTACATTTATTATTCATTATTATTTGTTATTATTATTTTTTGTTTATTATTATTATTGTTTAATATTATTTGTGATTGTTGTAGTCATTAATCATTCATCTTTTATTAGTTGTTTATTATTATTTATTTTTTATTGTTATTATTTTTTATCATACTCATCATTATTTATGATTTTTTATGTTTTATCTATTATTATATTATTATGGACTGATCATTATTTATTATTTATGATCATTGTGTTAATTATTATTTGTTATTGTACATATTTATTCATTATCATTCATTATCATTTATTATCATTATATTTATTCATTATTTATTATTATTTGTTGTTTATTATTATTTGTCATTGTTATCTATTATTTATTATTATATGTATTCATCATTAGGTTTATTATTTATTATTGACTATTTATTATTTACTGCTATTATTATAGTTATTATTATTTATTATCATTATTTATATATTATTATTTTAATTTTTTCTGTTTAAAATGTTAATTTTTTTTTTCTCGTTGTTCTCAAAAAAAAAAAAAAAAAAGAATATTTTTTTGAACATTAAAATATAAGATTTTTTTTTTCCCAAAAATGTGAAAAAAATAAAAATTAAAAATTTTTTATTTTTTTTTCTTGTTTTGGTGTCTTTTTTTTTCTTTATTAAAAATGGATCTTTTTTTTTTGGGTGAAAACCTGAATGTTTTGGTTTTTGGTTTTTTAAATCACGAAAAATGATGAACAGGGACGTTTAAGATAAAAAAAAAAAAAATTTAAAAATAAATTGGAAACTTTTAAAAAAAATTCTTTTTAAATTTTAAAAAGTTTTTCTTATTTAAATTTTCCAAAAAAAAAAAAATAACTATGTTTATTCAACGGGTTTGCCGGAAATCGCTTTGTTTTCAAATACAAATAGTAATATAGCATAAGTAATATAATAAATATTATAAATAATATAAATAATAATATAAATAATATAAACAAATAATAATGTAAACATAATAATACAAATATAAATGTATGTAAATACCTATAAATATTAATAAATATAATATAAATAAACGTATAATATAAAAAGAGAATAATATCAATAATAATGTAAATAAATATAAATGATATAGAAATAAATGATTCCGAATAAATAATGTAATAATAATAAGTAATAAGTAATAGTGATAATAAATAAAAATAATAATAATATAATGTTATAAATGTAATAATTAGCAATAAATAAATAATAATAATAAATGATAATAAATAATAATAAATAATAAATATAATAATAAATTATAACAAATAAATAATAATGAAAAATAATGATAAATATGATAAGTAATAATAATAAATAAATAATAATGATAAATAATAAATAATTGACAATAAATGTGATAATTAGTAATCGTAAGGAATAAATATTGATAAGTGACGAATATAATAATAAATAATAAGTAATAAATAACCAATAATAATAACAAATAACAGACGTCAGCGCCGACGTCTCGGATGCGGGTTTACAGACTCCGCCCCCCAAGCCCCGCCCACACCGGAAGTGACGTCTCCAGGCTGAGGTTAAACCAGGGGGCGGATCCGGTGGGAGGCGCAGCATGCAAATGAGACGATATGCAAATGAGACGATATGCAGAATTTAAATACATGACGTTTTAACGAGAAAAGCTGGAGAAACGGGCTCATGAATATTCACGAGCTCATTTGCATATCCACGATGATGTCACTCTCGGCCCCCCCCACCCGGGTCGGTCACTTCCATATCCATGACATCACATCCGCATGGCCCCGCCTGGTTCGTGCTCATTTCCATACACTGCAGAGGCCCCGGGTGTGAATATTCATGAGCTCATTTGCATATTCTCTCCCCTTCTTAGATTGTCTGGGTCATGTCACAGACAGGAAGTTGGTATGTTAGACAGGAAGTGGGTGTATAGATACAGGAAGTGGGCATATCACAGACAGGAAGTACGCTTGTTAGACAGGAAGTTGCTTTGTTGGACAGGAAGTGAGTGTGTCACACACAGGAAGTGACATAACACAGACAGGAAGTGAGTGTGAGACAGGAAGTGGGTGTATCAGAGACAGGAAGTGGGCGTGTCCAGGACAGAAAGTGGCTGTGTCCGGGTGACAGGAAGTGGACGTGTCTCCGACAGGAAGTGGGCGTGTCAGACAGGAAGTGGATATGTAGAGACAGGAAGTGGCTGTCTCAGAAAGGAAGTCGGTCTGTAGAGACAGGAAGTAGGCGTGTCTCGCAGACAGGAAGTCGGCGCGTCTAGTGTCCAGGTGCCAGGAAGCGGGCGGGTCCGAGACAGGAAGTGCCCGCGCTGACCCCGCCCCCGCCCCTCCCGCCCCCCGCAGAGCCCGGCGACGCCCCCGGCGGAAGCCCGTCATGGTCTACATCCACGGCGGCTCCTACGCGGAGGGCGCGGGCAGCATGGTGGACGGCAGCGTGCTCGCCAGCTACGGCCGCGTGGTCGTCGTCACCGTCAACTACCGGCTCGGCGCGCTGGGTGAGCCCCGTGACCCCCCGACCCCTGCGTGACCCCTGTGTGACCCCTGTGACTCCCTGTGACCCCCCGTGTGACCCCTCCGTGACCCCCACGTGACCCCTGAGACGCCCTGTGACCCCTGTGACCACCGTGACTTGCATGACCCTTGGTGACCCCTGTGTGATGCATGTGACCCCCACGACCCGTTGATTCCATGTTTCCCGTTTGACCCCCCGTGCGACCCCGTGTGGGGAATTGTGACCCCGTGACCCTGTTGACTTCCGTGTGACCCCCCTGTGACCCCCGTGACCCCCCCGCGACCCCGCCCCCCCCATCCCCGCAGGGTTCCTGAGCACGGGCGACCCGGCCGCGCGCGGGAACTACGGGCTCCTGGACCAGATCCAGGCGCTGCGCTGGGTCGAGCGGAACGCGGGCGCCTTCGGCGGCGACGCCCAGCGCGTGACCGTGTTCGGGTCGGGGGCGGGCGCGTCCTGCGTGAGCCTGTTGACCCTGTCGCACTATCATCCGGGACGGGTGACGCCGGGGCCGAGGGCGGGGCGCGCCCACTTCCTGTCTATTATTAGTTTTATTGATTATTGATTATTTACTATTGATTATTGATTATTTATTGATATTATGTTATTGATTATTGATCATTTATTATTGATCGCCGATTATTACTTGTTATTCTTTATTCATTGATTCATATTAATTATTTATTGTTTATTATTTTATTACTGATTATTGATTATTGATTACTGATTATTTATTAGTTCATTATTCATTATTGATTATTTACTATTGACTACTGATAAGTCACCATTCATTATTGAGCATCAATTATTTGTTATTAATTATTCATTGTTTCACATTATTTATTTATTGTTTATTAGTTTATTATTGATTATTGATTACTGATTATTTGTTAGTTTATTACTCATTATTGATTATTTATGGTTTATTGTTTATCATTTATTTCTGATTATTATTGATTAGTTTATTATTTATTATTGATTATTTACTGTTTATTGTTTATCACTTGTTTTTGATTAGTGATTATTGATTTTTTAGTAGTTTACTATTATTGATTATTCATTCTTTATTGTTGATTATTTATTACTTCGTTAGTTATTATTTGTTGATTATCGATTGTTATTTAGTTATTATTTGATTATTTCATTTTATTCGTGACTTTTCGTTAAGGATCATTATCATTTATTATTTTCATGTTGCTCACTATTATTTACTACAGATCATTATTGATGATTATTGATTATTTGCTTCTCATCCAGTCAATGATATTTACGAGTTATTTCACGTCCTTTTATTATCGACTCATCATCATTTATTATAGTTTATTGATCACACGGACTTAATCAGAGATTATTGATTATGTGTATTTCATTATGGATTATTGATCACACAGATTTGATCGTAGATCACTGGTTATGTGGATTTTAAAACTGATTATTGATCACACAGATGTAATTATTGATTAATGATCATACACTTTTAATTATTGATTATTGACCACAAAGATTTAACTACAGATCATTGATCACAGGGACTTATTATTGATTATATGGGCTTAATTATTGATTACTGATCACACAGATTTAATCACACATCATTGATCACATGGATGTAATACCAGATAATTTATTACATGGATTTAATTATTCATTATTGACCACAAAGATTTAGTTATAGATCATTGATTAAACGGATTTAATCAGAGTTCATTGATTATGTGGATTTAATCATAGATCATTTATTACAGAGATTTAATTATTGATTACTGATCACATGGATTTAGTTGTTGATCATTGATTACACGGACTTAATTATTGATTGCTGGTTACATGTATTTAATTATTGATTATTGATCACACAGATTTAATTATTGATCATTAACCACAAAGATTTAATTATAGATCATTGATCACAGGGACTTATTATTGATCATATGGACTTAATTATTGATTATTGATCACACAGATTTAGTCACAGATTATTGATTACAGGTCGTTGTGCACATGAACGTAATGATTGGTTATTGATTACACGGATATAATTATTGATTCCATGAATTTAATCACAGATCATTGATGACGTGGATTCAATCACAGATGACTGATCACACATATTTGATAACAGATCATTGATCACACAGATTCTGTTATTTATTATTTATTACATGGATTTAATTATTGATTATTAGTCACACAGACTTAAGTATAGATCATGGATCACAGGGACTTAAGTATAGATTATATGGATTTATTTATTGATTATTGATTATATTGATTTATTTATTGATTATTGATTATATGGATTTAATTATTGATTATTAGTCACACAGACTTGAATGATAGATCATTGATCACACGGACTTAAGTAGAGATTATATGGATTTATTTATTGATTACCGATCTCACAGTTTTGATAACAGATCTCCGTCCCCGCCCACATCCTCCGATCCCTACCCACCGTCTTTCTGACTCCGCCCCCCTCCCACCTCCGCCACCCCCCCAGGCCTGTTCCAGAAGGCGATCATCCAGAGCGGGACGGCGCTGTCCAGCTGGGCCGTGAACTACCAGCCGGCGCGTTACGCGCGGGCGCTGGGCGAGCGCGTGGGCTGCGGTTCCGCGTCAGACTCGGCGGCGCTGGTGGCGTGCCTGCGCGGGAAGCCGGCGGAGGAGCTGGCGCGGGCGTCCGTGACTCCCGCCACGTACCACGTGGCGTTCGGTCCGACGGTGGACGGCGACGTCATCCCCGACGACCCTCAGATCCTCATGGAGCAGGGCGAGTTCCTCAACTACGACATCATGCTGGGCGTCAACCAGGGCGAGGGCGCCCGCTTCGTGGACGGGCTCGACGGCGACGACGAGCGCGACGGCGGATACGGCGGCGATGGCGGCGACCGAGGCGGGGACGGCGAGGACGGCGAGGACGGGGATGGGGACGGCGGCGCGGGCGGCGTGTCGGCCGTCGCGTTCGACCTCGCGGTCGCCGGGTTCGTCGACGACCTCTACGGCGGCGGCGTGGGCGGGGACGGCGGCGCGGCGCTGCGGGAGACGGTGAAGTTCATGTACACCGACTGGGCCGACCGCGAGAACCCCGAGGCGCGGCGCAAGACGCTCGTGGCGCTGTTCACCGACCACCAGTGGGTGGCGCCCGCCGTGGCCACCGCCGACCTCCACGCCCGCTACGGCTCGACCACGTATTTCTACGCCTTCTATCACCGCTGCCACGGCGGCGGCGGCGGAGGGGGCGGAGTCGGGGGCGGGGTCGGTGGAGGGGGCGTGTCCGACGTGGGCGGGGACGCGGCGCACGGCGACGAGGTGCCCTACGTGTTCGGCGTGCCCATGGTCGGCCCGACCGACGCCTTCCCCTGCAACTTCTCCCGCAACGACGTCATGCTCAGCGCCGTCGTCATGACGTACTGGACCAACTTCGCCAAGACGGGGTGAGCGACGCCGCGGGGGTCGCGGGGGGTCGGAGGTCACGGGTCGGGG
Organism: Mastomys natalensis; assembly: GCA_021653895.1. Taxonomy (NCBI): domain Eukaryota; kingdom Metazoa; phylum Chordata; class Mammalia; order Rodentia; family Muridae; genus Mastomys; species Mastomys natalensis. The sequence goes on from JAJTUV010003556.1 coordinate 61,010, forward strand.
TGTTGGGAAACCTGGTTCCCGGGTCGGGAGGAGATTGATTGTCGGGGTCAAGGGTCAGAGGTTGGGGTTTTCGATCCCAGGGTCAGGGGTCGAGAGGTGAAGTTCTAGGGTCGGTTTTGGACCCCAGGGACATGAAGTGGGGATCGGGGTCGGCGGGGTCAGGGTCGGGCGGGGTCAAAGGTTCGAATCTGGGGTCGTGGGGTCAAATGAATGAGCTTCTCTCTGTCTATCTCTCTCTCTGTCTTGACCCCTCCCACCTCTTCTGACCCCGCCCACCCTGACTCCGCCCACCTTCCCCCTCTCATCCCCCCCGACAGGGACCCCAACCAGCCAGTCCCCCAGGACACGAAGTTCATCCACACCCGCCCGAACCGGTTCGAGGAGGTCGCGTGGTCCAAGTACGACCCCGGGAGCAGCTGTACCTGCACATCGGGCTCCGCCCCCGCGTGCGTGACCACTACCGCGCCACCAAGGTCGCGTTCTGGCTGGAGCTGGTCCCCCACCTGCACGGGCTGGGCGACGCCCTGCAGTACCTCAGCACGACCACCACGCGCGCCGCGCCCTCCGACCCCGGGGACCCCGCCCTCGCCGCCACCCGCCGCGCCCCGCCCCCCGCCAGGCCGCGCCAGGCCACGCGGCGACCCGTGCTGACGTCGTCGTCGTCGTCGTACCGTGACGTCGCCGGGGCGGGCGGTCTCGGGGGCGGGGCCTCGGTGCTCATCGAGTCGCGCCGCGGAGGCCGCGGCGTCGGGGCGCGCGGCGGGGGGTCGGTGACTACTCCGCGGAGCTGAGCGTCACCATCGCGGTCGGGGCGTCGCTGCTCTTCCTCAACGTCCTCGCCTTCGCCGCCCTCTACTACAAGAAGGACAAGCGAGGCACGAGAGTCAACGCCGGACCCCGGGGGCGGCCCCTGCCGCGGCCTCCGGGGGCGTCCGGGGGGCCACTTCCGGTTTGGGGAGGGCCACTTCCGGTCCCGGGGAGCCGGTTCCGCCTCCGGGGGGCCTCGGGGAGCCACTTCCGGTTTCGGGGGAGCGACTTCCGGTCCCGGGGGAGCCGGTTCCACCCCCGGGGGGCCTCGGGGAGGCAGTTCCGGTTTCGGGGGAGCCACTTCCGGTCCCGTGACGACGGCGGACGGGGCGGGGCCAGGGGCGGGGCCGGGCGTGGTGGACGGGCTGCGTCTGACGTGCCCGCCCGACTAGCGCTCACGCTGCGGCGCTCGCCCGACGACGTCCCGCCCCCCGGCTCCGCGGCCCCGCCCCCGGGCGCGGCCATCACGATGATCCCGGGGTCGCTCGCCGCCGCGGGGTCGGGGCTACCCCCCCACGGACACTCCACCACCCGGGTATAGCGGGCGTCGGCCACGCCCACGCCGCCCCCGGATGGAGCCGGGTCGGACCGGCTGGGACTTGAACTCTGCCGGGACATACTGGAATTGAAGTCCAAGGACACTCAACTGGTTTGAACCGGAATGAACTCGACTAAACCAGATAGAGCCAGAATGTATCGGATTGAAGTGGTTTGAACTGGAATGAACATGATTAAACGCACTGAACTGGATGAAAGTTCCTCTTTCTGAACAAGATTGAACGAGACTGGACTGGATTGGAGTGGATTAAACTGGAATAAACTGGAACGAGCCAGGAGTTTGGAGTGGATTAAAGTGGAACGAACTGGATTGAACCGGATAGAACTGTAATGCAATGGATACAGATCGAACCGGATTGAAGCTGTTTGGCCGTCATGGAACTGAAATGGACCGGTTGAACCGGATTGAACCAGAATGATCGGGATAGAACTTGGTTGGACCGGATTGAACTGGATAGAACTTGGTTGTACTGGATTGAACTGGTTTGAACCGGAGTGAACTTGATTGGACCGGACTGAGCTGGATAGAACTTGATTGAACTGGATCACAATGGACTCGACTGGACCAGATCGAACCGGTCTGAAGTGAAACAAACTGGATGGAACCAGATTGATCTGGAATAAACTGTACTGAAGCAGATTGGACTGGAAAAAAACGGATTGAACCAGACTGAACTGTGTATAAGATGGAATCAGATTGAACCTCATTAGACCGGACTGAACTGGAATGAACCGGAACTGGAATGAACCGGAGTGAACTGGATAGAACTTGATTTAACTTGACTGAACCGGATTGGACCATGTTGGATTAGACTTGACCAGATTGAACCAGATTGAACCGGATTCAACCAGACTGAACTTGGATTGAACTCGAATAAACAGGATGGAGCCGGACTGAACCGGATAGAACAAGATCAGACTGGATTTTACCGGATATAACTGGATTTGAACTGCAGTAAACAGGAACGGAACCGGACGTGACGAGTTTGAGCCACTTGGAACCAGACTGGAGCGGACAGAACTGGATTGAACGAGTTTATTTTATCGGATCGAACCGGGATAAACATGATGGAAACGGACTGAAGTGGATAGAACCGGATGAGACCAGATTGAACTGGATCTGACCGGATTGAACCGGATCAGAGCAGAAAAAAAACCATAAAGAAGCGAATAATAGGATTGCTTAATAGGATTGAAGCAGCATGAACCGGATAGAATCGGATTAGGCCAGTTTGAACTGGAATAAATGGTTTGAACTAGAATGAACTGGATAGAACTTGATTTAACCGGATGGGGCTGGACTGAGCCGGATTGAACTGGAATAAACAGGATTGAACTGGTTTAAAGTGGATTGGAGGAGTGGATTGAGGCGCATTGGACTGGACTGACCCGGATTGAACTGGATTGAACTTTTTTTATTATTGGATTGAACCAGAATAAACCAGGATGGAACCGGACTGAACTGGATCTGACCGGATTGAACGTGATGAGACGGAAATATAAACAACCGTGCAGGACTGGATTTAATTGGACTGAACCGGAATGAACCGGATTGAATCAGAACGAACTGGATACAACTTGATTTATCTGAACCGGATCAAATCGGAATAAATCAGATTGAAACCCGGATTGAACTTTTTATTTTTTCCTTCCATCGGATTAAACCGGAAATAAACAGGATGGAACCAGAATGAACTGGATTTGACTGGATTGAACTGGAATAAACTGGATTTAAGTAGAATAAACTGGATTGCACCGGAATGAACCTGAATAAACCAGATTGGACTGGAATAAATGAATTAAACTGTAATAAACCGGATTGAATCAGAATAAACCAGATACAACTTGATTTATCTGAACCAGATTCAACTGGATTCAACCGGAATAAATCAGATTGAAACCCAAATAAACCGGATTGAATCAGAATAAACCAGATACAACTTGATTTATCTGAACCAGATTCAACTGGATTCAACGGAATAAATCAGATTGAAACCCGGATTGAACTTTTATTTTTTCCCCTCCATCGCATTAAACCGGAAATAAACCGGAATAAACCGTATTGAACTGGATTTGACGGGATTTCATTGGAATAAACTGGATTGCACTGGAATGAACCTGAATGAATTCGAATAAACCTGAATAAACCGGATTTAACTGGAATAAACCAGATTGAACTGGAATAAATTGAATTGAACTGGAAGAAACCGGATTGAACCGGACTAGGGAGCCGTGAACGCCCGCCCCCCCCCCCGGGGTTCGCGGCTGTGGGCGGGGCCGAGGGGCGGGGCCTGTATGTAAATGAGGCATTTCTATAAAGATCGGAGAGATTTAACCAGACGGCGTCTGTCTGTCGGGCCGCGGGGTCAGGCTGGGCTACGCGGGGGGAGGAGGGAGAGCCTGGGAAGGTCGGGGCGCGGGCTGATGACGTCGTTGATCCGCGACCGGGCTGCGAACGGCGCTCGTTGCCGGAGCCTCCGCGGGACCGGAAACAGGGATCGTGGGCGGAGATTGATGACGTCGCCATCCCGCGCGCCGCCGTTCGGCCAAGCCCGGGGACCGCGTTCGTTTCCGCGGCCGCCGAGGGACCCGGGACCGGAAACAGAGATCGGGCGCGGGTTGATGACGTCGTCAGCCCGCGTGGACGGACGCGGAAGTCAGTAAACGATCCCCGTTCACGAGCCGCGGCGCTGCGGGAACCGGAAACAGTGAGCGGGCGGCGCGGGGCGATGACGTCGTTAGCCGCGCGGACGCACGCGGAAGTGAAAACGCGCGCCTTTGGCCCGAAACCGGAACCGCTTTCCCGAGCCTCGGCCGCGGGTTGCGCCGGGACCGGAAAAGGGATCGAGCGCGCGGGTTGATGACGTCGTAATCCCGCGCGCCGCCGTTCCCGGATCCCGGGCACCGCGCTCGTTGCCGGAGCCGCCGCGGTGCAGCGAAGGCCGGGAGGCCGGCGCGCGGGTTGGCGACGTCATCGGCGCGCGGCCGGGAGACGCACGGCGGGCCGCGGGATCCCGGTGTGTCCGCGGGGCGCGGATGAGGGGCGTGCGCCGCGCCGCCATGTTGGCTGACGTCACCGCGCCGCGTGTCGGTGGCTCGCGCGGCGGTGATTGACGGCGGCGGGGGGACGCGGGGGCGGGGCGGAGGGACCGGAGCCGGAGGGGGCGGGGCGGGGCGGGGCCGGGAACGGCCGTTACCAGTAGGTAATGCCGTGTAGCCGGGGCCCGGACGGAAGCTAGAGGCGGGAATGCTGTGTGGGCGCAGCCTGTGGTGTGGGCGTGGGCCCAGGACTGACGTGAGAGGCGGGAAACAGTGTTGGCGCGGGCCTGCCGTGTGGGCGGCGCCCGGACTGATGTTGACGAGGCGGGAAACGGCGCGTGGCGGAGCTGACGTGTGGGCGTGGCCCGGGAACTGACGTGGAGGCGGGAAACCGGCGCGTAGGCGGGCCTGCCGTGTGGGCGGCGCCCGGACGGACGTGAGAGACGGAAACGGTGCGTGGGCGGGGCCTGACGTCACTATTCCGCCCTCCCAGCCCTCCCCGCCGTCACGTGGCCCGCGGCCCCGCCCCCCCGCCGCCATGGCCCGCCCCCGCTGCACCTGTCCTTCTCCGCCTGCGGCTTCCTGGGCGTGTACCACCTGGGCGCGGCGGCCGCGTTGCGCGCGCGGGGCGGGGCCTGCTGCGTGACGTCACGGCCGTGGGCGGAGCCTCGGGCGGGGCCCTGGTGGCCGCCGTGCTGCTGACGGCGCCGGCGCGGATCGAGGTGAGGGGCGGGGCCGGGGGGCGGGGCCGGGGATCGATGGGCGGGGCCGGGGACCAGGGGGCGGGGCTCTCACGCCGCCCGGCCGCCCCGCTGTGTCCCCGCAGGCCTGCACCCGTTCACGTATGACGTCGCGGCGGAGGCTCGCGCACGCGCGCTGGGGGCGGCCACGCCCGGGTTCGACCTCATGTCCCGGCTGCGGTGCGTGTGACGCCTGTGTGACGTGTGTGTGACGTGTGACGTGCATGTGACGCGTGTGTGACGCGTGTGTGTGACGCATGTGACGCGTCCCGCATGTCCGGCGCTCGCTCCCGTGTCCCCGCAGGTCCGGCCTGCACGCCATCCTCCCCCGGGACGCGCACGAGCTGGCGCGGGGACGGCTACACGTGAGCGTGACACGCGTGGCGGACTGGCAGAACCGGCGCGTGCGCGACTTCGCCTCCAGGGATGACCTCATCACGGTAGGGGCGTGGCCGGGTCGCGGGTCACGCCATCCCATGTCCTTAGCATGTTCATGCGTGTGTTCCCGTGTGTCACAGCGTGTCACGTAGTCGGCACGTGTCCCCAGCCCTCGGCACGCGTGCGTCACGCGCACACCCCCAGCCAGCCGTGCTCACGCGTCCCGTGTTCTCGCACACGCAGGTTCTCCTGGCCAGCTGCTTCGTCCCCGTGTACGCGGGACTCAACCCGGTGGAGCGCGAGGGGCAGGTGAGGGGGGCGTGGCCGGGCTCCGGGACACGCGTGTTACACGCTAAAGTTACATGTATGTAAAAACGCGTGTAAACGTATGTAATACGTATGTTACACGTATGTCGCGTATGTATGTAACACGCATGTAACATGTATATGACACAATGTAAACGTTTGTAACGCATGTGTGACACGCATGTAAATTGTATGTTACGCGTATGTAATACGTATGTGACACACATGTGACACGCGTGTGCCCCGCCCGCAGCTCTGGATGGACGGCGGCCTGACCGACAGCCTCCCCGTGATGCACACGGGACGCACCGTGACCTTCTCGCCCTTCGCGGGACCGCGGACGTGTCGCCGCGGGAACGCGCGTGGCCCGGCGCGTGCGTGCGCGTGGCCGGGCAGGACGTCGAGGTGAGTCGTGTCACACGCACACGCTAACACACGCGATCACACGCATGATCACACGTGACCGTTTCCCCAGCACTCGGGCGCTGAGGCAGGGGAGTGACCCGCATGCACACGCGTGACCCCGTGTCTCCGCCCCCCTCAGGCGTCCTGGGCTAACCTGGTGCGCGCGCGGCAGGCGCTGTTCCCGCCGAGCCGGCGGACGCTGGAGGCGATCTACCACAGGGGATGACCGACACCGTGCGCTTCCTGCGCGGCGAGCGTAGCCGGGCCGGAGCGTGTGCGTGTGCGGTCACAGTACACGGATCGTCAAACCGGAAATCAATAAAAATTAATTGAAACTCGATATGCTGATGAGTCGTTCCTGATCGATATGCTAATTAATATTCATGATCAATACACGAGATCAAGAAACTGATATGCAAATAACATCTACGCGGTCACCGTGTCAATTACAGATCAATTAAGGCCTAATCAATAACTGATCAATTAAAGATGAATATGTTCATGAGCCGACGACCGACACGCTAATCAATACATGTCATCAATACATATCGATCTGTTAAACTAATATGCAAGTTAACATGTTAATCGCCGTCAAATACACGGTCAACGTGTCTAATCAATAACGATCTGTTAAAGATGAACATGCGAATGAGCCGACGGCCGACACGCTAATCCATATCGCGATCGTCTCGTTCACGCGTCAGTGGCCGATCGATTAAGTCCACACGGCGATCAATACCCGTATCACAACTCGCGCGTGATCGTGTCTATCGTGAATCGATCATAATTATTGATGAATACGCTAATCGATAAGGAGATGAACGACCGATCGATATGCTAATTGATATTCTAATGAATCTCCCGCGTCCACACAGCGATCAATTAGAAACCGATACGCACATCAATATTCCACTCGTCGTTAAATTCTGCGTTCAGTTCGTCATCAATCAATGACGCATCCGTGGGCCGATCAATAGTCGGAACCATCAAGTTCGTGCATCCACGTGTTCATCGTCAATCGATAATGATCGATTAATAGGCTAATCGATAAGATAATTAAAGAGCGATCGGTTACGACGCTAATCAATAAGATGATTAAAGAGCGATTGATTAATAGGCTAATCGATGAGATAATTAAGGACCGATCGATATGCTAATCAATATTCTCATCCCATTCGCGGGTCCGTGTTGTAATCAATGAAAATCAATATTCAGATCAATACTCTCATTGTGAATCGAACATCAATGCGCTGATTCACTCACGGCTCATCCATGACGATGCACGGAAACTCCGCACAGTAACGCGTGGCTGACGCGTCATGAGGATTGATACTCTGATCGTCCTAATCGATATTCTCATCGTCTTTCAAGGCACATAAAAAATCCATACGCTCGTCCGTGACGGACTGACGTGCGAATTCAGGTTCCGATCGTTCGTTACGTCAAAATCCCGATTGATTAGAACTCGATATGTTCGTCGATTGATGACTGTGTTAATCAGAGTCACTGATTCATTGATTCGTGGGTTAATGTCGTTCGTTGATTGATTCATGTGCTCATAAATATCATTGGTTGTTGATTGATGTGTTAATATCGTTCATTGATTAGTTGATGGATTGATCCGTATGATTGATTGTTGGCTCATGCATTAATGAGCATTATTAATTGATCGATTAATGTGTTAATCAATATCATTAGTTGATTCATTCATTTGTTCATCGTTATCATTGATTTTTGATGAATGTGTTGATCAGTATCGTTAATTGATTGATTAATGTGTTAATCAATATGATTAGTTGATTGATTGGATGACATTTCCCCTGATTGATTGGATGACGTTTCCCCTGATTGATTGGATGATGTTTCCCCTGATTGATTGGATGATGTTTCCCCTGATTGATTGGATGACGTTTCCCCTGATTGATTGGATGATGTTTCCCCTGATTGATTGGATGACGTTTCCCCTGATTGATTGGATGACGTTTCCCCTGATTGATTGGATGATGCTGATTGATTGGATGATGTTTCCCCTGATTGATTGGATGATGTTTCCCCTGATGATTGGATGATATGCTGATTGATTGGATGATGCTGATTGATTGGATGATGTTTCCCCTGATTGATTGGATGACGTTCCCCCTGATTGATTGGATGATGTTCCCCCTGATTGATTGGATGACGTTTCCCCTGATTGATTGGATGACGTTCCCCCTGATTGATTGGATGACGTTCCCCCTGATTGATTGGATGATGTTTCCCCTGATTGATTGGATGACGTTTCCCCTGATTGATTGGATGACGTTCCCCCTGATTGATTGGATGATGTTCCCCCTGATTGATTGGATGATGTTGAGTAGAAGTTTGTGGCAGTTGACAAAGATGAAAGGAGTTAGATGTTTTGGAATTAAATATATATATATATCCTGTGGTGTTGGACGTATGTGATCTGCTTTTTAATTTTGATTCCATTATTGAATAACATGTTCATTAATCGCTCTTCTCTTCCTTCGCCATAATAGTCCCCCTGCTAAAAATAACAATAAACCCTGAGACCCCAGGTACCTGAAAGCTGAACTTGACCACAGGAAAGCCCACGGCAATGTCCACCCGCAACCCCGAGGTCGCCACACGGCTCCCGGACGGAATCCCTGACAGGACAACGCCTCGGTCCACTGATCCCGAATCGCTCACATCCGCAGCCCACGTGGCCACAGCAGGAAACGACGAGGCAGCGCATGATCGGTCTAGCGTGTCCTCACGCGGGAACGCGCGTGGCCGGGCAGGACGTCGAGGTGAGTCGTGTCACACGCACACGCTAACACACGCGATCACACGCATGATCACGCGTGACCGTTTCCCCAGCACTCGGGCGCTGAGGCAGGGGAGTGACCCGCATGCACACGCGTGACCCCGTGTCTCCGCCCGTTGTTGTTTTCCTTCATCTCCCTGTGACATTTAGCTTGGTCGCGCACACACACACACACATACACACACATTCACATACATACACACACATACACACATACGCACACACACACACACACGCACACGCACACGCACACACACATCCTTTCTCTGCTTTGCAGATGTGTTTCTGAGTGCATAGCTTTGTCGACAAATAATTGAGCAATGCTGGACATCCCTCCTGCTCAGCTTCTCTGCCCTTTCCGTCCCGTGTATCCCAAGGCAGGAAAGTCAGTCTCTCAAAACCTGGGCTGCAGCTCAGCACTCGGTCGCTTCTTAGCGTCCTTGAGGCTCTGGACTTGATCCACAGGAAAAAAAGCAATGAAGGGAGCACGTCTGTGGGACCCGAGGCGGCCAACGGCTCATGCGCTCGAGCAGCCCCTGGACACACTGAGCTCTGCCCCTCCTTGTGGTGAAACGGGCTTCTCTGAAAAACTGGAAGTCACGTAAATAGCTCTCTCTGCTGTGCGCCCGGAAGCCACCCTCAACCCTGATGTCACATTCTCTTCCCTGAGATGGCTCAGAGTTTAGCATGTAACTTCCAGGATCTTCTGTCCCATCCTCGTGAGGAGACCCGCACTGAAAATTATCTCTTTTTTTTTTTTCTAATTTTTTATTTTACGAATTAGCAGAGAGGGTAAACATGAATGTGAGTGTGTGTGTGTGTGTGTGTGTGTGTGTGATGTGTGGAGATGAGGAGTGCACATGTGTCAAGGCACATGTGTGGAGGGAAGAGAATAACTTGGAGGAATCGGTCCCCTCTTTCCTCCGTGGGTTCCAGGGTGGCACTGACGTTGTCTGTCCTGTACAGCAAGAACCTTGACACTGAACCTTCTCAGTAGCCCTGCAAATTGCCTTCATACACTCCTGGGCCTTTTTCACTGGCCCCTCAGCACACACCTGACCTATCATTCCCCCTGAGAGAAGAGGAGTTCAAAGATGAAGACAATCCTGCCCAATCTAGCAGATGTGGAAACTGGAATCTACAGGGATAACTTCAGCGAGCATTCTGCTCTAATTTTGCATGGTGACATGGTCGTTCTTCCATGCACAGTCTCGGAGTCAGACGATGTCTCAGTGTTGCCACAAGGCATTTGTGGGTGTGTCTTTAATTGGTTGGCTTTTGGCCAAGGAAATCACCCTCCATCCACAGAGCAGTCTTGACTGATCATTGAGAGGTCTTAAGAGAAAAACCCAATTTCAAGCCTGAGCCACAGAGGGACTGGAGGTGTAGGTGACTGGTGCAGCCCCCACCTAACAACACACCCATGACTCCAGATTCCATCCCTAACATGAAGATCATGCTGGCCTCCCCTCGATGGATGAGGGGCAGATGAGTAGAGGTACATTTATCAAATGCTCATCATGGTGACTCTCACAGCACAGTGAGTAGGAAGGAGACGCTCAGTTGGATGCCCAGATCTGGGGGTGGACAGACCTTACACCCTCCCCCGAAACCTGGATCTGTCTGCCTGAGTCACAAGGATGGAGGAGCCAGGGGATGAATCTCTGAAAGGAAAGGAATGTTCTACTGGCTCGAAGTGTGGAGAACAGAAAGCAGAAAGCCCACACAGCCGCTGTCTAACACTGGTGACATGCCACAATACCCGATTATTCTTATCCCCATTAGCTGCAAACCTAAGGTAGAAGCAGCCTTAAACCAGTGAGTTTTTAAGTCCTAATTATGTGCAAATTCACAATAGGGTAGATCATCTTGTCTTACCCTCGTCGCTCTTCTCATGTTCCTGATCCACCAAAAATAAAACGAGCGAAGTCAGACATTTAAAACCCACCTTTGACTCACACACTTATTCGGTAGACATTTAATGAACACGAAGGTGGCTTTGTCCTGAAGCTAACGATCTTGAGCTTCTGGACCCACACTTCCAAAGTCTGCTGTTAGCTGGATCTTCGTAATCTGCTTTTTTTTTTTTTTTTTTTCCTTAAAGGATCTCCAAATTGCATAAGTCTCGGGCTTCACAAAACCTGTGCAAAGAAACAAAAGGTACCCCTGCTGGAACCAGGTTTCAGTCACACCAATGAGTAACTACCACTCTACCTGGAGCTCACGACCTCACAGTGAGCCTGTTACAACATATTAGGAGGTTAAGTGTTCTTTCTGTGAAATAATAATCATTGTGATGATAATTATAATAATAAATAAGCAGATGAGGCAGGAGGACACCTTTAGAGGAGATGGATGTGTTGGTGGCATTGCCAATGGTAGATAGTTTTATATTTATTACAGTGTCTGCTGTATATTAATCTAGTGGGGTTTTATGTGTGTGAACATTTATGTGTGTAGTGTATGAGTGTATATAATGCACTGTGTTCATGTCTGGTGCCCATGGAAGCCAGAAGAGGGTGTTAATCACCTAGAACTAAGTTAAGAATGGTTGTAATCTGCTGTGTAGATGCTGGGAACCAAACCAGTCCTCTACAAAAGCAGCAAGCACTCTTAACCACTAAAGCCATCTCTCCAGTTCCACTCGAGGGCAGAAGGTGTTGGTTGGTTGGGCCCGGGGGAAGCGTTTGCGGACGTACAACGATCGTCAAACCGGAATCAAATTAAAATTAATTGAAACTCGATATGCTGATGAGTCGGTTTCTGATATGCTAATCGAATATGCAATTAATATTCATGATCAATACGCCGGAGATCAAGAACTGACATGCAAATTAACATGCAACGCGGGTCACCGTGCAGTTACAGATCAATTAAGGCCCAAATCAATACCTGATTCAAATAAAGATGAATATGCTCTCATAGCCGACGACCGCATGCTTAATCAATACATGTCATCATACAATCGATCGTTAAACTGATATGCAAATAACATGCAATCGCCCTCAAATACACGGTCAACGGTCTAATCAATAACTGATCAATTAAAAGTGAATAATGCTCTGAGCCCGAACGCCGACACGCTAATCCATAACGCGATCGTCTCGTTCCAGACGCGTCAGTGGCCGATCGATTAAGGTCCACACGGCGATCAATCCCGGATCATCAAACTCGCGCGTGATCGTGCCAGTCGTGAATCGATCATAATTATTGATAATACGCTAATCGATAAGAGATGATGACCGATCGATATGCAAATTGATATTCTAATGAATCTCCCTTGTACACACAGCGATCAATTAGAACCGATACGCACGTCAAATAGTCCAGTCCCGTTGTTAAATCTGCGTCAGTTCTCATCAATCAATGACGCATCCGTGGGCCGATCAATAGCCGGAACCATCAAGTTCGTGCATCCACGTGTTCATCCTCAATTCGATAATGATCGATTAATTGGCTAATCATAAGATAATTAAAGAGCGATCGGGGGGGGGGCGGACAGCTAATCAATAAGATGATTAAAGAGCGATCGATAATCGGGAAATCGATGAGAAATTAAGGACCCCATCGATATGCTAAACAATATTCCTCATCCCCATTCGCGGGGCCGTGTGTCTAATCAATGAAAATAATATTGAGATCAATACTCTCATTGTGAATCGAACCTCAATGCCCTGATTCACTCACGGCTCATCCATGACGATGCACGGGAAAACCCCCACAGAAAAGCGTGGCTGGCGCGTCTGCGGGTTGATACTCTGATCGTCTAATTTGATATTCTCATCGTCTTTCCAAGTCCATAAAAAAATCAATACCTCATCCGTGACGGACTGACGTGCGAAATTTAGGTTCCGATCGTTCGTTACGTCCCAATCCCGATTGATTAGAACTCGATATGTTCGTCGATTGGGTGACTGTGTGTATCAAAAGTCACTGAATCACCGATTCCGTGGGGTTAATGCATTCGTTGATTGATTAATCATTGGTTGTTTTGATGTGTTAATAGCGTTCGTCCCATTAGTTTATGGATGATCCGTATGATTGATGTTGCTAATGCATTAATGACATTATTATTTGATCGATTAATGTTTAATCCCAAAATCATTAGTTTGATTCATTCATTTTTCATCGTTTTCCTTGAGTTTTGATGAATGTGTTGATCATATCGTTAATTGATTGATTAAAAGGTTTATCAATATGGGTTAGTTGATTGATTGGATTACGTTCCCCCTGAATGATTGGAAGACGTTTCCCCCTGATTGATTGGATGATGCTGAATTTATTGGATGATGCTTCCCCTGATTGATTGATATGTTTCCCCTGATTGATTTTGGGGTATGGGTGATTTTCCCCTGATTTATTGGATGATGCCCGATTGATTGGATTGATTGCTTCCCCCAGATTGATTGGATGACGTTCCCCCCCTGATTTATTGGATGAAAGTTCCCCCTGATTGATTGGATGAAAGTTTCTCCTGATTGATTGAATGAAATTTCCCCTGATTGATTGGATGATGCTGATTGATTGGATGAATGTTCTCCTGATTGATTGGATGATGCTGATTGATTGGATGAACGTTCCCCCTGTTGATTGGAGATGTTTCCCCCGATTGTTGGATAATGATTTCCCCAGATTGATTGGATGACTTTCCCTGATTTATTGGATGATTTGAGCAAAGTTTTGGCAGTTGACAAAGATGAAAGGAGTTAGATGTTTTGGAATTTGATTTCATAGGGGATTACAGAGCAACAAAGCAGAAAGGCAGTGGTTTCTGAGTCAAGGCCAGCCTGGTCTACAGAGTGAGTTCCCGGACAGCCAGGGCTATTTCGAGAAACCCTGTCTCGAAAAAAAATCTAAAAACCTAAAACAAACAAATGGTGAAATGTAATTGAAACAATGGGGCCAGGTTCCAGCCCCCGCAAAGCAGCAACGCAGGGGAGCTTTTAGCCCATGTGGTTCGGCTTTAGAATCAAAGATGGGAATTTCCTCTGTGACTAAGTAAAGCTGCTGAAGCCGGCGTGTGTGGCATGGTGTCCCCTGAATGAGGGCCAGAAAGCCATTGTTGAAAACTGTGAAGTTGGATGGTCTTGGGAAGATCCCAAGATGTGAAGATGTCAGAGCTGTGGACACCTGCTGAAAAAAGTTGTTTACAGGGAGTGGAACCAGCCCATGAGAAAGAAGTGTGCTACAGTCAGCAAAGCTGAAAGGAGTTGGAGATCTGAAGAGAGACACAGTTTGGAGTTTGCCCAGGTGATTTCCAGTCTTGCTTTGGTCCAGTATTTTCTCACTGTGCTCCCTTCCTTATGTTTTGGAATAGTAATGTATATCGTGTGTCATGATATGTTGGAAATATGTGATCTGCTTTTAATTTTGATTTTATGGGGGATTATAGTTAAGAGACTGCATGAATCTTAGAAAAGACTTTGAACTTTGGACTTTTAAATTGTTGAGACTGTGATAGAATGTGGGGACTTTTGAAGTTAAACTAAAAGCATCTTGCATTATGTTATGGCTTCAAGCTTAAGGGACCAGGGAGAAGAATGTGGTGGTTTGAATTTTGAATATTTTGGCCTCCACAGGTTCATGTGTTTGAATGCTTGGCCCATAGGGAGTGGCACTGTTAGAGGGTGTGGCCTTGTTGGAGGAAGTGTGTTACTGTGGGTGTGGGCTTTGAGGTCTCCTTTGCTTAAGCTCTGCCAAGTATGGAATTCAAGTCTCCTCCATGCTGCCTGCAGATCAAGATGTAGAACTCTTGGCTCCTTCAGCACCATGTCTGCCTGCACACTGCCACACTTTCTGCCATGATGATAATGAACTAAAACTCTGAAACTATAAGCCAGCCTCAATTAAAAGTTTTCCTTTATAAGAGTTGGCTTGGTCATGGTCTCTCTTCACAACAAATCCTAAAATACCTACCTCCTCTCTCTCCTTTCTCTCTTCTCTCTTCTCTCTTCTCTCTTCTCTCTCTCTCTCTCTCTCTCTCTCTCTCTTCTCCTCTTCTCCTCTCTCTCCTCTCCTTCCTGTGTGTGATTGAAATGTGCCCACCTCCAATGCCCTTAATGGACTCTATCCCTCTGGAACCATGAGCTACATTAAAGCCTATCTTCCTTTAGTTGCCTTTGGTCATAGTATTTTATCACTGCAACTAGAAAAGTAACCAATACAGGAAGGAGGAATCCTTCAGTTTATATTAAAGGAATACAGTCTGCCTGGCAGGGAAGATAACAGTGGCAGAAGCGTAGGGACAGCTGGTCAATGACATCAACAGTCAGAAAGCACGGAGTAGACAGTAAGTGGGGTCAAGCTATCAAACCTCAAGGCCCACTCCCAGTGACCCACTTCCTCCTACATAGTTCCCCTTCAAAAACAGTGTCACCAGTTAGGAAACAAGTGTTCAAACAAATAATCCTATAGGGGACATTACACATCCAAATAGCAACGGCCAGTACAACCAGCACAAGGAGAGAAGCAACAAAGATCCGAAAAATACAAAGAGATCCAAAGTCCTTCAGACTGTGTGGGACTCTGACACACGCCATGGAAGCAGTGTTAGCTTGATGATGTCACTGAAGGTGAGGGTGGGGCGAGCTCAGCAGAGAGGAACTGCTCTCACAGAGGATCGGAGTCAGGTAGCTCACAACTACCTGTAACTCCAAATCCAGGGAGACGGACAGCCGATTCCTCATTACTGAACCTCACTGAACAGGCGTGCGGAATCACATTGGTGCAGCATTCTTTCTACACTTGACAACACATGTTAAACACATAGTTAAAAATAAAATATATCTTTTAGCCAGCGGTAGTGGCATGCATCTTTAATCCAAAACTAGGGAAACAGCTGAATTTCTGTGGGTTCAAGGCCAGCCTGTTTTACGTAGCAATTTCCAGGCTAGCCAGAATACATAGTGAGGCTTTGTCTCTAAACAAATTAGTAATTTTTTTAAAAAAATATATAATACAAAAAAGAAAGTCAGCAGAATTTTAGACATGTGAATAACATGATTGTGTTGATATTACAGAGAACTTATATAGAAACCATGAACAAAGCTGGTTGCTGGGTAGAGCCTGAGATTACCTAACTGTCATTCCTTTCTCCCAGCACTCCAAAGTTATTCATAGCAAGAGGCCCTCCAAGTTATTATTGGTGGAAAACACAAAATGGCACAATACTACGAAGTGAAATTTAGTGTCAACTCATAAACTCCTATCCTAAAAATGTGCTCCAAGCATTGCTTCAAAAAGACAGGCATCGGTGTGTCTGCATGGCTGGCGAGATGCAGCCTTGTCTGTAGCAGCAAAGGTCTGGGTGTCACCTCTGCTGGCACCTGCAGGTTGATATAAGGCGTTCACACACTACCCAGCTGTCACAGGAAGGGTGGGGGAAGCGGTGGAGGGATCACCCAGAAGTATCACTAAATGAGAAAACACGAGGTAGAGACAAGTGTGTACTTTATTTTGACATTTACCTGAGAGAGATGTGTTATATAAACACTTAAATGGAAAAATAAGCAGGCTTGGTGGAGCATGTTGCTACTCCAGCATCTGGCAGGTAAAAGCAGGCAGATCAGGAACTGAAGACTAGACTGAGCTACATGAAGAGTTCAAGATGAGCCTGGACTACATAGAGAGTTCAAGACCAGGCTGGAATTTGTGAGAGTCTATATCCAAAAAATAATCAGTCACAAGATAGGTAGGTAGATTGATATGATACGATATGAGATAAATAGACATGATAGATGAAGATAGATTAGACATGAATAGACAGATAGACAGATAGACAGAGTGAATAGATAGATAGATAGATAGATAGATAGATAGATAGATAGATACTAGATAGAGACAGACAGATTAGATAGATGATAAATAGATGATAGATAGATACATACTTATGTACATATATACATAGATACATAGATAGGATAGACAGACAGATGATAGATAGACATGATGGATGGATAGATAGATAGAGAGATATGAGTTGGGAGCTAGCCTGAACTACATGACATGTTATCTCAGAAAGCAGGAAACCAAACAAGAAAAGAAAAGATTTCACTGAAGAGAACACATAGACTTTTTTATTTTTAAATATTTTATTTATTCTTTGACATTTGTGATGGCTATTGCCAGCTGTCAACTTGATTATATCTGGAATGAACTACAATCCAGAAATGGAGGACACACCTGTGATCCAGATCTTGAGGCTCGAAGACACAGGCTTTTGATCTGGATCTTGGCATGGAATAATAACACTTTTGATTCAGATCTTGATGCACAGTGGCCATGAAAAGCTTAGGCCCAGGCAAGGTGGTACACACCTTTAATCCTAGGAGACAGAAGCAAGCAGATCTCTTAGTTCAAGGTCAGTCTACAGAGCAAGTTCCAGGCCAGCCAAGCTTAGGCAGTGAAGGAGTTGGAAAACAGAAGCTGGTGATAACATAATGGAACTCCAGCTCCAGCAAGCAGCAGAACTCAGCAGCTTCAGCCACATGGCTCTGGTTATAGAGTCAAGAATAGAAGGGACTACTGGAACAATCAATGCTAGTTAGCTGGAGCCAACAAATTAAGAAGAGACCAGCATCACTGAGGTAAAATATTTTGGGAAGTATTTTCTGACAGCACAAAGAAGCTGTGTTCCAGAGATAGCCAAGGCTGTACCTCATGCTGCAGCTGTGCTTGGTAATGTGGAAGAATCACCCAGGTGGTGCTGGTTTTGAAGGCATGAAGGGGTCTGAAGAGCAACTGAGGCTTGGCAATGTGAGAGGCCAGGGAAGGCCACTGATAAAGGTGCAGCCTCAGTTGCAGTTGATGGCCCAGGACTGAAGGGGTCATGCAAAGAAGTTGAGGCTTGGCATCATAAAGAAGCCTATGAGAGGCTATTGGTGAAGCCTCATATCCTCCCAGGTGAATCCCCCACCTCTTACTCTATCCCAGAATTCTCTCTGCCTTTGGATACCCCAACTTCTATTCTATTATTTCCTATAGGCCATAGGTTTTTTTTAATTGACAGATGATGCATCCATACAATATACAAAATATTCTCTCTACATACTACTGTTATGCTAAATAAGTGTAGCAATAAAATTACTCTTAATGACATTCTACTAAACCAATAGATGGGTGTCTTGCTCAGCCATCATCCTAGCGCTTGACCAAGCCTCTCTAGTGCTGAGTTAGGGGCTGGGCAGAGGCCAGTTCTCAGGCTTTTCAGTGCAGTTGGCCATTGTTGGACCGCCCACCCTTATCACATAAGCGTGTCTAATAAATCCTCTTTCATGGCATATATTCATTCTGATCCTCTAGAGAACCCTGCCCAATATACTATCCAACCCTGAACAGTGAGTACTCCTACCATACAGACTGTGGTCTCTTTATGTTATTCTGTACCCACAAAAGCTAGAGGTCAACAGAGAAGTTGGGATGAGACAGAAGGACATTATCAAGTAAGCGCCAGTACACAGATACTAAGATAACAAACCATCCAGAAACCCAGGGTTTAGAGAAGCCACTGTCGTTGAAGTGCAGTTATCTCAGATAAAAGTCCTCACTAACTGTAGTGACAAGAAGAGAATGTGAGACAGGTGTGATGGTGACCCAACCCGAGGGCCTTGGTTATTCATGGGTCCAGAGGGGGACCGACACCTGCCACCTAAAAAGGGGGGAAACATGGGCCAAGAAAGGAGACATAGACCCTGCAGGAGATTTTGTCAAGGTCTAACTTTAATGTGGGAGCAATTTTCAATATATAGTCTTGGGAAGGAAGAAAGAAGGGCAAAGGTCCTCTGGAAGAGCAGTCAGTGCCCTTAACAGCTGAGCCATCTCTCCAGCCCCAGGAAATGCCAGACGTTCTTTAAGTTTACTGAGACCTGAGATCTGAGGGACCTATCTTTTTAACCTGGTACTGATTAACAGCAGGTAATTCCCTGAAGCTTTCTTGAAACAATGGGTAGCTTCCTGGGCTTATCTCTTGACAGAGCAAGAGAATCTTCTTTGGTCGAAGGTCAGGTTTTTCCAGAGAAGGCAGTTCCTCATAAAAGCAGTTTACAATTTTCATAAGCTAGGATGGTGGTCCAGGGTCCCCAACATGATGGCACTGGCCATTAATACCAGCACTCAGAGGCAGAGGCAGGCAGATCGCTATGCATTCACCATGGGCTACATAGTGAGTTCCAGGGCAGCCAAGGCTACAAAGTAAGAGCTGTCATCATATGTAAGGAGAAAACCTGACATGTAATAACCAAAAATGTAAAAGAAAAAAAGTTGCTTTTTTTTCATCTTTTTAATACTCCCAAAGTGCTTGTTTCCTGCTGACATTTTTTTTTTTTTCAAAACAAGGTCAAAGAAACATATCTGAAGCCAGCTGTCACCACATTCTCCTCCCAGAGGAACTGGCATTTCGAGAGGTCCACAGAAAGAACGGGCTTTTTCTTGTGCTTTTCATCAAAATGCAGGTATTGTTTCTGTACATGGTGCTTTTGGGGGATTTTTTAAGACAGGATCTAGTTAGCCCAGGCTGGCCTTGAACTCACCAAGTACTCAAGGATGTTTCTGATCTCCTGTGTGCTGGGATTACAGGTGTGCAGCACTAAATCTGATTCCTGCGATGGTGAGCGTCTGACCCAGGGCTTTGTGCATGCTAGGTGAGAACTCTACCAACCAAGCTCCGGCTCCAACCTCCATGTGGTGCTGTTACAGCAGGAGAGCATTTCGCAACTCCTCTGTCCCAGATGAGGTGATGAGACCTATTTCTGAGAGCAATCAAGTCAGGAAGGATGACGGCCCCTCAGGGATGCAGCTCCCTTCTGTTCTGCATTCCTCCCGTATTTCTCACATCACCATCTCCATGCCAAGGCTATAGTGCCTCCTTCCTGCTGCAGAACTGGCCAAGGAAAAGAGAAAAGGGACCCTCTTGTTGACCACCCCCGCCAGCCTCAGTGCCTTCTGCAGATTCCAGCCACGTGATGATTGTAAAATGAGTCCTAAGCACATCTCTGCTTCCATTCATTAGCTCACAGAGATGGGCCGGGATGATGACTGGCTCGTTCCACCATGACCTCTAAGGATGGCCATCACTTTGAAGTTGGAACAGAGGCTAGACACAAATAAGACTTACTGGAGCACAATCATGGATCCTTACATCTCTTATATTTGTACTAAATATCAAAATAGTACTTTCTATATACCCTCACAACACTATTCCAAACATATACCTCCCAATAACACTGTGGAGAAAACCTCTTTGTATCAACAACTCACCTCACCAGACAGAAATGGGTCAGATTTTTGGTAAATGTGAGTATAAGTGTTTCATGAATGTCCCTGTTAAAAACAGTATGTTTGTGTAACCACAAAATCTGTACGTTGATTCCTTATTGCCCATTCTGATGATATTTGGAGGCAGAGCCTCTAGATGTAATTTGGTTATGAGGATGGAGCCTTGATGATAGGATTTTGTCCTTATAAGACATTCCACAGGCTAAAGAGATGGCTCGAGTGTTAAGGGCACACTGCTCTCACAGAGGACAGAAGTTCAGGTCCCAGCACCCATGCCAGGTGCCTCCTAATCAGATGTAACTCCAGCTCCAGAGATCTAACACTTTCCGACACAGGGCAATTGACTCATGTGAACAAAGACACACTCATATACACACATAATTATTAAAATAAAATAAACATATTTTAAAGCACTCTAAACACAAATCTCTCTCCCCTTTCTCTCCCTGTTCTCTTCCCTCCCCCTTCTCTCTGCCCTCTTCTCATCCATGTGAGTCCCATCAATTCTCTGATGACACTAAAATCAGTGGTCGTTCAGATCCCTGTATAAGTTGCTGTGGTTGTGCACACATCTGCAATCCAGGTGCTTAGGGTATCCGGGCAGGAGAATCAGGGGTTCAAGGCCTCAGCTGCATGGGACCTCATCTCAAAAACACAATAAAATAAAGTGCCGATCGTGTTTCTGTGTAGCCTACACACATCCTCCTTTCTACTTTAAATTACCCGAGGATTACTTAATAAGACCTAATGCATATAAAAGCTATGTAACCATCATTACATTATTTAGGGATGCTCATGAGAAAAATATCTACACACACTCGGTGCAGATGCAATTATCATTCCAAACATTTCTCATCCAAAGGAAGTTGAGTCACGAGTGTGGCCCTCACAGCCTTGTCAAGTTGCAGTAAATGGTTAAAGGAGATCTTAGGCAAGGACAAGGGAGGGGAGATGGCTCCGTTGGTAAAGTGCCTGCTGTACAGGCACCAGGACCTGAGTTCTAGCCCCAAAGCCCATGTATAATAAAGAAAAAGAACAGTGGGGTCTGCTTGCATGAGCTTGTAACCTCAGTCCTGAGAAGGAAGTGAGGAGCTGTCTTCCCTGAGACTAGCTTGCTGATGGTGAGCTCTAAGCCAATGAGAGACAGACAACTGAACACTGAAAGAAAGTAGCCACCTACAAGCCAGGAAGGGGACCAAAAGAACTGATCTATTCTGGACCCTGAACTTTATCTCTTAGGCTACAGAACCATAAGAAATAAGTATATTTTATTTGAGTCGCACAGCTATGTAAGAGGAAGGAGGCAGCAGAGTCTTAGGTTTCAGAAAGGGCTGGTAGGGTTTGTCTTGTGTTTAGTTTGGGGAGAGTTTAAAGAAGTTCTGCGTTGTAACTGATTCTGTGAGTGGGTGTCTCTGTAAATTTTATCAAGAGATAAAGACGCTGAGAACAGGGCTATGACTGCCGTTGATAAAACCCCACGTGAGCTGGACACCCACAAGCTGGGAACGTGATAACTTGTGGCTAAGATAATGTCCGTGTTTTGTTGTGATCAGATATGAATGTGGGATAGTCTTGTGTTGTGGATTGTTTCTATTCACCCAAAATAGCAAGAGCTAGAATAGTCCAAAGGAACTATCCCACTCAAGTACAGCTTGGGGAACCAATGTGTTCCACTGAAGCCACTTCAGAGCCCACGAAAGCGTGGGCAGCAACGCCACCAAGGAGCCTCCTTTTTCCCTCAGCCACTGTTAACTGCAATGTACCTTAGGCAGGGGAGTCTCCAGATCCTTGTCATCTCGTGCACTGCCTCTGTGAGAGTATGTTAGTGATACCCAGTCTCAGGACCAAGGTCGCAGCTTCTCTGACTCGCAAAATCTGACTAAACAAAATCTTGTTTTAACCTTTAGACTATAGAGTATCCTGCCTGATGCTGATGACCGGAAACTGAGTTCTAGGCCACATCTTACAACAGCAAGTTTTGTCTGCCAGCACCAGAGCACCTCAGGGTGCTGGTGAGAGAGGATTATTTTTAAAGATTTATTTTTAATTATGCAAGTGGTGGTGTAGGTATGTGCATTTGAGATCACTTGTCCTTGAATGATAGAAAGAGATGTCAGATCTCCTGCAGAGTTACAGGCAGTACCGGGTGGTGCTGGGAACCAAACTGGGATCATCTCAAGAGCACTAAAAGCTCTGAACCGTGAGCCATTCCCAAGCCCCAGAACAGCTTTCTTCTTTCTCAACATGACAGATGCTTTGGCCCTCCAGATGCTGTGAACATGACCATGACTCAGTGGTAAAGTGCTGTTCTTGCGAGCATAAGGTCCTGACTAAGATTCGCCAGGACCCATGTTAAAGGGGGCTGAAGAAATAATGCAGCCATTAAGAGCTCACATTGCTTCTGCAGAGGAACCGAGTTTGATTCCCAGCATCCAACTCAGGCAGCGCTTGACAGCCCTGCAACGGCAGCTCCAGGGGATCCAAAGCCTCTAGCCTCTGACGGAACCTACACACATGCACATAATAAAAGATAAAATAAATCTTTAAAGGAGTTAAGAAGGATGGTGGTGACCACTGGCACCCACCTCAGAGCGCTCGCAGAGACGGCGAGACCAATGGAGTCTCCAAGGAGTGCGGTAGTATGTGGAGGAGTCTGCAGGGCCCGCAATCGCTCAACAACAGCTAAGAAGAAAAAATATAGGCAGGTCTTATGAGAAGAGCTTTAAAATGTGGACCAAAAATCAGAAAGAAAAGTGGGGGAAGAGCCGTGCACAGAGAATGTCCATACCCTTCGCTGCCAAGTCTCAGCCAGCTTCATCCACAAAAGTCGTTCGTGTGAGCAATGGGGCTGAAGGCATGGATGTCAGGGAGATGTGAGGCCCCTGGAGTTCATACAGAAACAAGTTATCACTG
>JAJTUV010003557.1:0-42500 GCA_021653895.1 Mastomys natalensis
ACCTTCCTGAGTCTTTCATTTTCTTCATGCTCTGGTCCAAAGATCACAGCCATAATGGTTCAGAATACTCCATCAACAAATATCTTATATACTCTTCAAGCACCTACCTGCCAACAAGCCTTGGGCTCTGCTCATCTACCTCCACCCTCTGCTCCAAGAACACACTGGCTCCCTCACTGCACCCCAAACTAGAATGACTAGATAGCGCTCACTCTACTATCCATGAACATGATGTTATTTGGAAATCGTGTTTGCTGATGGAATCGGGGTAAGAGAAGGGCCTCAAGCAGTCCTCATCTAACAACTAGGCACTCTTATCAGAAGATAGCAGGAGAGTTACAGTGAAAAAGCCTGGGGACATCAGAAGTAGACCTTGAAACTGTGCAGCCATGGTATGTCTGAGGGACAGGCAGAGGAGAAGGATTTGACCCTTGGGCCTCTGAAGGCAGTGTGGCTTGCTGACACCTTGGTTTTGACCTTCTGGGCTCCAGGACCTTGAGACAATTAATTACTATGCTTCAGTTTACCCAGTTGTGGGACATTGCTAAGACAACCTGGGAAGTGAACACGCATCTGTTTACAGCAGCTGCCATGACAACAATCATGTTATTTGGGCATTTAATGGCCACTTTCCATGAAGAGTGTCAATCATACAGGGAGTGGTTCGCAAGCTGTGGGTCATAACCCCTTTCAAGGTCAAACTATCCCTTCACGGGAGTCACCTCAGAAAACACAGATATTTATAGTCTTACTCTTAGCAAAATTACAGTTATGAAGTAGCAGCAAAAATAATTTTGTGTGTGGGTGGGGGGGTTCACCTCAGCACGAGGAACTGTATTAAAGGGTCACAACAATAGGAAGGTTGAGAACCACTACCAGAGAGCCATGTATCCCGTTTTTGCCTACTGTTACAAGCATGGGTGAGCACATAGTAGCGCCCCCGTCCCCAAATCAGCTTTTGCTTACCTGCATGTGTAGAAGTTTCCTCCTCCACCTATCTGAGCATCGTTGAATCCTGACACCCTCCTGACCACACAGTCATGGCTTGTGTCTTGGTTTTTTTTTTATTCAGGGTTCTCAATCCCTGGGACACCTGGCAAGGATCCTGTGAATTTAGGAGGCCCTTAATCCCCCCTGCTAGTGGGGTACCCTGAGGATCATTAGAGACCTGTGCCTGGGCAATTAACTAATGGATGGTTGAGAGCAATCAGAGACTTCCATCAGAGTACCAAAGCCAAGCTTCCTCTGGATAGCTGAAAACAAAGCTTATCTTCAATGCATAGGCCTCAAAATCAGGAAAATACGCCCAAAAGCTCCAAGGACTAAATCAAACTCCTAGCCTCAAATTGCAGCCTGCACAGACTCTCCCTAGAGCCTCTGGCATCCTCGGGGTAAGACCACACTTAGCTACTAACCTTTCTCCTAAATTGCCCATCCAAGGGAGACCATTATTCTAATGAAATACCTCAGCCTGCATGTTCTTGGTTTCAGCTAAAAGGTTTTCTTCCTGAAGGTTCTGCTCCCAGCGCTGCCTTAATTTGGGGGTTTGGATGAGGGAACTTCCTTCTGGCTGTCTGGAGAGAATGTTGACAAGAGTTTCTTCCTACTCGATTTCATTTGCTTTAGTTCCTAGTGTCGTTCAACATGCCCTGTCTTAATGATGATGAAAACCGGAAAAGATGGAACTAGCCCCAAGAAAGGACCCTGGGAAGGGTTTGGAGGAGATGGGGGAAGCTCGGCATTCTTCTGCCCCCGGAAGGAGACTTGGCGCTGGAAGGAAGAGCTCAGACCCAGATGGCGGCAGCCGCCCTCTGAACTGGAAGCTATAAGGGTCACGGTGCAGGACGCTCTCTCAGGAGGAGCTGGCTTTCAAAGAGGGGTTCTAGAACAGTGCAGACTTCTGAAACTGAGAGCGCCTGTGAATACCTGAGGGAACCAAGGACCGCCTCACTCATCCTGAGGTTCCTGCTTTACAGAAGGTCTGTCTGTCCTCTCTGCCAACATCCGGGCTCCATTCCCCGGGGTCTCCAGATGGCCTTTCCAGGGCTCAGTCTAGCCTAAGAAAGTGCTTACTTCAGTCCTCCCATGCCTAACAGTGTTTTTTTCTGCAGAGTAGTGGGGCCAAATAAAATGGGAAGTTTGAGCTGAAACTGGGCAATGAGTCTCAGAACGTCAGTTTGTCCCAGCATGTCCGGTGTATTAGTGACTTGTGTCTTGGCTGTGACAAAACACATGACCAAATTCATTTAAGGAAGGAGAGGTTTATTGCGGCTCTGGTATGAAGGTGAGATCCTTCATACCAGAAAGAAGGCATGGTGAGGCAGATCTGAGACAGATGGTTACAATGTGTCTGCAGTCCCGGAAGCAGAGAGCTCAGCTGGGGTAGCCTGGGACACCACCAAGCCCGTTTCCAGGGGCTACCCACATTTAGCATGAGTTGTCCCATCTCAGTTAACCTTCTGTTAACCTTCTGTGTTTCTAGCGTGATTCCAGGTCCTGTCGAGCTGACCATGTCAGCTATTAGGACCCCCTTTCCACACGGAGGCCATTGCTGGCAGATGGGGAACCATTTTGTCCCCATTACTGATCGTTCTGTGCCCCTGCATCTAGGGAGCAGTATGATTTGAAGGTACCACATACATATGTGCATGTGTATACACACACATACACATGCATGCACACACACATGCACACATAGACACACATATATACGCGCAATGCACAAACACACACACTCATACACACACTCTGTAACAGGTCATACAAACCTCCTACTTACTTTGTAGAAACAGACCAAAGGTCACCACCTCCACAAAGATATCTAGGTTCCTCTTAGAATAACGTCCCCTGCCCTTCCTGCAGGTGTGTGTCCCATTTGCTTAACTCATTTGGGTACGACAACTCTATCTAGGTTACCTGACTAACTTCATTCATCCCTCATGACTCAACACAGAGGTCTCCCCGCCAGGAAGTCTTCCCCCACTGCTCCCTCCTCCTGCCCCTGCCTTTTGCAGCTTGTTTTCCCCAGTCCTGGACTGAAAAGGGTGTCATGGCCTCTCTTGTTAGACTGTCAACCCTTGAGAGGGCAGAGGGTGAGGCTCCTGAACCACAGGGAGGAGGGGGTCTCTTGGGAAGTGTTCCCAGAATCAAAGAGGAGATATCAGATGCTGGTAACAAGAGTCAGCAGGAGGGAGGAACGACAGGCCAGGAGATAGGATAGAGCACGGAGGGCTGGAACCTGTATGTGTTGGTGACGTCAAGTGTTCTGAGAAAGCTCTCGCTGGAAGGAGGAGACTCAATTCCTGGAAGGCAGGAGCAAGCATGTCGCCAGCTTCTGTCTATAATGGGGTGTGTCCCCTGTGGGGTGGTTACTGTGGAAGCCGGCTTGGTTCAGTTGGAGGTTCAGCCGCTGCTTTCCTCCAGATGTGTCCCAGCGATCCGTGTGTCCTCCCAAACCATTCCCAGGAGTTACAGTGGTGGCCGAGAAATACCAGAGGTGAACTAAGGTCTCAACAACAACAACAAAACAAATACAAAACAAACAAAAAACAAACAAACAAACAAACAAACAGAGGGAGCCAGCTCTCCATTCCCTGTGTGGCTGGCTCGCAGGCTGCTGAACTGGTTTGTGACTCTCGGTTGAAGGAGAGAGTAATGGCTGAGCTCTAGGTTACTCGGAAGGAAGATGGAATCACGACCCAGGAGATAATTTAGCCGACAAGGAGTGAGGCTCCTAGACCTGCCCAACCCTCCTGGCTACTCTAGAACCCAGAGGAAAGAGACCCCGAAGTGCCTCCATCTGGGTTTAGCATCAGCCTCTCCTTCCACGCTCCCTCCGTGTCCCCAGTCAGGACTGTATCACCAGGCAGTCCCTAAGCGACCTGTGGGTGAGTCACCCCTCCCTTCCTCCTTCCTACCACAACGCTTTTGTGGGTGCCTGGACATGAAGCCCTCACCCAAGGCCGCAGAATGGAAGTAACCTAGCAGAAAGTCCCCACGGGTTATCTTGGGGGAAATGTGACCTATGTAAAGATGATAACGTTGCCCCTGTAGGCCCCAAACAAGTCCTGGGACATGGTCTCAGGTCAGGTGCCACAGCCCTGACGCCACCCTCTCTGCCTGCAGGTGGCTTGGACAAGTTCATAGCAGGGGCCTTGTGGGCCTAGGGCAGCCAGCTCCTCCTCCCCACCCTCCCCTCTTCCTCCTCCCCCTCATCTTCCTTCTTCACCTCCCTCCTCCTCCTCCTCTCTTCGTCCTCCTCTTCCTCCATCTCCACCCCCTGCTGCTGCGTGAGAAGCCTTGACCGCACCCGCCGCCTGCTGTCGTGCCTGCCGCCGCCACCCTCCCGGCCTCCCGTCCAGGCCACCGCGCGGCCCCGCAGACTCGGCGGCGCCAGCGCACCTGCAATAAGGCGGCGGGCCACGGCTGCGCTGATAAGAGGGTGTGTGTGTTGGGGGCGGGGGGGGGGACAGGATACCTCCCCTCCTCCTCAAGCACTGCTAATGGACTTGCCGATGTCGCCTCCTGCCTGCCTGGGCTTCTTTCTTGTCCCTCCTGGCTGTCTCTCTTCCACTCTCTGATTGTATACACACACCCCCCCACACACACATACATGCCTTGTCCGAATCATCCCCGCCCCCACCCCCATCCCACCCTATGTCCCTTTCTGTTTCCCTGAGCCTGGTCTCTGGTCCCTGAGACACTTCCTCCATCACCGCTGGAGCCTGCTAGAGAGCTCAACAGCTGGACCCCTGCGGCTGGCTCAGCAGGTGTCCTGACATCAGGGGACAGGACCTGCCCACCTGGGGCCTTTCATCTGAAGCTCCCGCTGCTGCCCTTCACAAACAGTGATTAAGGCTCGCCGGGAGGCAGGTCGTGAGATATGGCTGCCTGGCTGTTCAGTTATTTTCCTTATTAATATGCAACCCCTCCTTTAAATGAGTTTAGTGCAGGGAACAGGTCCCGAACGAACGACGCCCCAGAGATTACGGTCTCTGCGGTTGCACAGGCAGGAGATGGCTCTCTGATAGAGCAGGAACCGGTTTTCTGAAGCTTCTTTTCTTTTCTTCAGGGCAGCCTCAGCTCCCCGCTGAGAAACTACCTTTCATCCTGCTCTCCAAGCTGGGGTCCAGACACAGCCTGGTTTCTAGGCATGGCCCCTGGCAGAGAGTCAGAGGTGCCTGTGAGAACACAGACACCTAGACATTCAGGTCTGGTGTGTGGCATCTCTTGTGGAACTTTGGCTGAGCCACTTGGCAGAACAACCTCAGGAGTTGGACCTAGGGCAAAACCATTGCTGATGAGATTGTGCCACAATCGCGTGTTCAAGTTGCAGTTTGCTTGCCTTCTGTCGGAAGTTCACATCCAAAGGCTAATTGGACTTCCCAAAAGGATTTCTTCTCCAAGATGCTCAATAGGGATATTTCTCACACCTGCTCTGGTGGAAGCAGTCACAGATTCCCCTGTAAGCAAAGGCAGAGAGAGAGAGAGAGAGAGCGCGCACGAGGGAGAGAGAAGGGGGTGGAGGGGGTGCTTTCTAGGATTGATACCTCTGGGGAAGGTTAAAAAAAAAAAAATAAAGAGCACTGGGCATTTAGCTGTAAATGGCTCAAAAGGTAAAGGACCTTGCCACCAAGCCGGGTGTGTTGAGTTCAACCTCTGAGAGACAGATAGACATGGTGGAAAGAGAGAATCAACTCCTGCCAAGCTGTTCTCTGACTCTGTCAGGAGTGTCCATACACACACACACACAGGCACACACACAGGTACACACAACACACACAAGTTATATACACTAGAGGCCTCATGCCCCTAAGAGCTTTTCCAACTCTGCCTCCAGTGTAAAGAATCACAGATTCGACGGCATCCCTACAAGGTTCTCAGCCCAAGTCATTAGCCATAACAAAAGAAACTATAAAGACTTCAAGAATTCTTTTTAAAAGATGGGGATTTGCTCTGGAGCTCAGGCTAGTACAAGCTCATGATTCCCTTGCCACAGTAGCCAGAGTTCTGGGATCACAGGCATAAGTCACTGCCCGCCTCGGGGCATCAAGATTCCCCTGGGCTTTTCAGAACTCTAACCATGGGGGGGACCCAAGAGTGTCTTTACTCCGGATTTCAGGCCATTCTCCCTGAACCACATCAATGGTTTTCCTTTTGTCTTCCTTTACCTTGTTAGAGAGGAAGCAAGCTTTAAAATACACACACACACACACACAC
Organism: Mastomys natalensis; assembly: GCA_021653895.1. Taxonomy (NCBI): domain Eukaryota; kingdom Metazoa; phylum Chordata; class Mammalia; order Rodentia; family Muridae; genus Mastomys; species Mastomys natalensis. Next base: position 6,220 of record JAJTUV010003557.1, read on the forward strand.
ACACACATACATGCACAAATATACACATACATGTATACATGTACACAGATATATATATACACACATGTACAAATATGCACATACATGTACATGCACATACACACATACACACACAGGCACACATACCTATACAATATGTACACATACATAATATACATGTATATATACACATTCATACATACAAAGGCACACACATATATTCATACATATACATGCATACATATTTATACACATACATACGTAACTATATTCACACATAAAACACACACTTTCACAGACACAAACCTAATTGTATTAAAACAAAGTAATTTGTTAGCTAAAGATTTGCGAGTTGTTTTTTTTTTTTTTAAGTCAAAGAAACAAACCCAAAAACAAACCCCACAAACCTTAAAAACAAAACCACAATATTTTCTCAGGCCTTGCAGATATTTGAAGAGATTTTTGACAATGCAGCTTTCTCTGTCATTGTGAACTTTCCCCTGACTGTCTAACAGTGGCCAGCCAATAAACTGAAATAAAACAAACAGGTTGTGCTTGAATCCAGATCCCAGGTAGATAAAAATTCACCATGGAGTCAGGTTTTCTACTTGTGTGAGGCATTGTTATTTTATTTTATTTTATTTTATTTGTATGTGTATTCATGTGACACTTCTGTGTGTAGGTCAGAGGACAGCAACTTCTCTGTTTCCACCATGTGAGTCCCAAGATTACATCCATGCCACTAGGTTTGACTGCCATTGTCATCTTTACCTGCTGAGCCATCTTGCCAAGCCCTGTGCGAACTTTTGTCTAATCAACGCCAGGAAGCAAAGAAAGCATAGAAAGTCCAGGAGATCTGAAGAGAATATTGAGTCTATAAATCAAACTTCTTGTCATCAAAGATCAAGATCTTGCTAATAACTGAATTGCGGAAGGAGTCTGCTCTGTCTCCGAGGAAGAGGGACAGCCGCCGAATTGGCGGTTCTGGCTGAGAGCGATAGCTGAGGGGAGAGCCTGCGGCAGAGAAATCTAGAATGTGATTACACATGGACCACGGCTCACACTCTGATCTTGGATAAGTAGGTTAACCACGTGGTGTCCTGCTCTCCCATCTGTGAGATGGAGCGATAAGGCTGGGCTGTTGGGTCCAGCGTGCAGATAACTTCCGGAAAGCCCTTTGAGCTTCTCGGAAATAGCAGCCGAGATAGGAAGAGGCGCCAGTGTGGTGGCGAGCGGCACGATCTGAGTTCAGCCTGGGTAGCTTCAGCCCCTGAGCTGGAACAGAGCTTGAGAGCACCCCTCCTGGCCTCGGCCTCCTCTCCTTCCCTGCCTCCTCCGACTTTCTCAGGATTGTGCCTCCTGTCATTAGCTCACACCCTTCTGGCCTCCTCAATTTTGCTCATACCAACTCCAACTCCAGCCCTGACACACCTCCTATAGCCTGTAAGAGTCAGCCTGTCATACAGAACGCTCCTCATCTGACATATTTTGTTTAAGACTTTCTCTAACACATTCCATTAAGATACAACTATCCCAACACTCGGGGGATAGGGTGGGCAGAGGCAAAAGGGTCATGAATTCAAGGGCAGCCTGAGTATCGTATCAAGAGACAGTCTCAAAACACAAAACCCTTTTGCTTTATCTGTATGTACTCCACCTTAGTGCTTTCACCAAGATGGGACAGGTAGGATTCCCTCGCCTGGATTTTCAGATAGTCTGAGAGAACCTCGGAGTCTTCGCTGTCAGGACGCAGATCCCCTGAAACTGAGTACACATCTCCACTTCCCTGGATCTCCAGGGTCTTCGACACCTGCCTGGGTGTGGATTGAACGTCCTGGCTGCTAGAATCGAAGAAACACTCACAATTTCAGTCTGCCACTTAAGTTTGCCTTGGTCCAAGACAAATCACAACTCTAGCCTACAGAAGCCTCTACCCAGGTTGTCAGGAGTTCAGTCTCTTCAGGGCAAACAGTCTTCCTTACTGTCCTTGGAGGGGTCTCCACATAAGTAGGTGGGAAAGAGGGTGATGGGTCCCAGCCTGGAAGTAGGGGCTATTACTGACTCCCGCTGTGTCTTACCTCATAATGATGACAAGTCTCATCCATCTCCCAGAAGTGCTGGGAGAAATGATGCCAGCTAGCCTGCTCCCAGGTAGAAAAAGAAACAGTTTTGGGGGGCTGGGGGTGATAAGACTTGAGGCAATAAAATGGACAGGAAGCCCCCGAAACCCTCCAATAGTGTTGCGTACCTCCCAGACACCTGTCCATTCTGCATGCCATAGAGAACCCTCTTCCGTCTGTACTCATTTCCCCCTTTCTCTCAAAGCCTCTGACTGTTGCCCTGCTGTGTCTTCCAGTCATACATTTAATTCCAATTAATTATACAGAGTCATAAAAGAAATGAACCGAGCATGGGGCCTCACAGTTTTAATCCCAGCACTAAAGAAGCAGAAGCAGGCACATCTCGGTGAGTTTTGAGGACAGCCTAGTCTACTACATAGTGAGTTCCAGGCCAGCCAGGGCTGCACAGGGAGATGCCATGTCTCTCACACTCATGAAGAAAAAGTGGGAATGTGGGAATCCATCTATAGCCCAAATGTTTTCTGTCCCTGTCACTATGTCAAGAATTACCAATAAAGGGCTTGAGTTATGGGTAAATCATGTTTTGGTTTTCCTGACAGTGTTCAGTTTATGGTGAGAGGAACCTTAGCTCAGTCCATGTGGCTCACAGACTCCTTAGGGTTATAAAATGAGCCAATGAATAAATAAAAGAAAGAGTGAAGACCTCCTTCCAACCAAAAGTTTATATAAACCAATGACCGGATGAACGAATGAATGCACAAATCTATCATCAGCCAATCAAAAGTCTGTAATGCATGAGGCTCATTAGACTCAATAACCAATCAAAAGCCTAGCTACCAAGAAGCCTGTTATCACAGAGATAAATATGAGAAAAACCACGTGCTTCGAGAAATGTGCTTATGACACATGCCACACCTCACTCTCTGTCCCCTTATCCTGGGCACCCCACACCCTCTCCCTCATACTCCCGTTATCTGCTCACCTCAGGGATAACATGGATTGCACTCACGAGGTAAAACTGATGTCATAAAAACGAGACCCTCTCCAGCTTCTGCCCCGCCTTCTGTTCAAAGCAGGGTTTGCTGAGTGCCTTCATGATTTCAGGCTTTCTTGCCCCTTATGGGTGTGTCTTAATTTAAGAAGGGAAGCTATGGTTCAAATATGAAATAGCCCCTACAGGCTTGTGTATTCAGCACTGTTTTTGAAGGTGCTGCAAACTTTAGCAGGTGGGGCTTTCCTAAAACACACATTGATAGCAACCCAATCCCTACCTCACTCTGATTCCTCCCCTTCTATCGACACCGGTCTAAAATCAATAGATTATGGATTGAACTCTCAGAAACCATGAGCCAAAACCAGTCTAACCCGTCTTTCCCCTTTCCCCTGTTTGTGTTGGGTACTTTGACACAGTGATGTCGAAGTTACCAAAACAATACCCAGTCTACAGCAATCTATCGCAATTCACCCAGCAAGCCCTGGTATGGGGAAGAGAGCACGTGGTTCGTGGTAGAAACTCAGACCCCTTTTGGAGGCTTTATCATCCCACTGAATGCTCTTCTGTTCTCTGACCCAGTCTTGGATATATCGGTCCCAGGGATGCGAAATCCAGGGCAGCAGCCTCAAGTGAAGAACTCTGCATCTCCAAACCTGTTCAGGTGCACACGCAGCATTGTAGCATTAGATCCCTGTCTGTGAAAATTCGGGTGACTTGATTTCTCTTCTTTTTCTCTTTGCTACGTTTCTCCATCGCTGTCCTTTTCAATTTTGTCTCTCAAAGAATAATGCATCATAAGCTTGCCAGACTTTGCTGGGCTTCTGCCTTTTGTTTTCTCGTGTTATACTAACCCAGTCTGTATGGAACTTCCACAAGGAAACAATGTTTCAGCTCCAAAAACTGGGTGGACAGGAGTCACCCTGGATCAAAGTTCAGAAAGGAATAATGTCTGCAAAGACCTGACCACTGTCAAGTGTAGGGAGCGGGCTGTGAACCAGCAATCCCAGCTCTACCCTCCGCAAGCCTTATGCCATTGCCAGAGAGGAGAAAAGTCAGGATTGGGTAGGTGAGGAAGTAGCCTAGGGTCATGTTTAATTATCTATATATACTATGTGAATTAGTCACACTCCTGCTCTATGAGTCTCTCTGTAAATTTCCCCAAATTGGATAGAGTTAGCAGCAGTCTCCAGCTATATCTGAGATTAAGAATACTTTTTGATGAGGCTGGAGAGATGACTCGGCAGTTAAGATCACTGGCTGTTCTTCTAGAGGACCTGGGTTCAATTCCAAACACCCACATCGCTGCTTATAACTGTCTGTAACTCCAGTTCCAGGGAATCCAATACCCTTACATAGACACACATGTACGCAAAACACTAACCAAAGCTCAAAAACAAAAGTAAATTAAGTTGTTTTTTTTTTTAAAGAGTATTTTTGTCTAAGAAACCTTTTAGAGACGTGGTTCTCAACTGTGGTCACAACCCCTTGGTGGGGGTTGCATATCAGATATCCTGCATATCAGATATTTACATTCTGATTCATAAGATAGTCAAAATTACAGTTAAAGAATGACAAAGATTTAAGGTTTGGGAGTCACACAAACATGAGAACTGTATTAAGGTCACAGCATTAGAAAGTTGAGAACCACTGCTTTAGAGACTCTTGTTACACACACATAACACGCGCGCCGCCGCCACACACACACACACACATCACACACGTACACTAGAGGCATTTTGGATAAAGGACAACAGAACATATAACAACTAGAGATAAAATGCCATGTGGTCTGGAAGATGGATCATGGAGTTTGGACATGTTCAAGCTACATGCTTTTTATATTGGTTTCGTGCTCTAATTCAGGTCTCATGCAGAGTAGCCCCAGGATGGGGAGGCAGAGACAAGGGATCCCTGAGACTCCATGCTTAGGTTGCAGGTCAGTGAGAGAGAAGCCCTGCTCAAAAATCCAAGGTGGATACCCCTGACGGAATGACACCCAAGGTTGACCTCTGGCCTCATTAATCATTGAACTACCTTGAAGATGAGAAAAACTGGCTAAAAGGTAGAGTACTCAGATGTTAGGGGTGAGGAAACTGCACCCCCGAGTCAATGCGAACTGAGGAAGATTAGATTTCAGGAAATACTGATAAAGAAGATTCTAGATTTCAGGACATGGACTCTGCTATTCTCTCAAGAATAAACTCTTGTCAAGACATCCTGACCACTGCAAGGCAGAAGTGTATTGCTTTAGGGACTGTTGTATTCACTGACCCCATTTTCTGCTGTTCCAAGTACAATAAGGTAAGGCTTGTGTTTATCGTCAAAATTCAGCTGTGACCTTAAGTAGGGCCATGGTTCTGATCTGCCTTAGTTCTTCAATCTACAAGATTACTTCTGGGCTGGGGTTAGTCCCCAGAAAAGCTGACAAGCATGTGTGTAAGGCCTAGTTTATTTCTAAGCCCAGGGGCTCAGATATGCCAACCTAAGGTGGGCAGGTACAAGCAGGAGTTGAAGTCAACCTTGACTTCATAGTGATTCAAGAACCAGACCTGGGTATACAAGACCCTGCTCAAAAAGCTAATGAATCATGCACCAAACAAAGAACAAAATGGGATCACAAAGAATCTGCTGTGTAACACCCCCCCAATTTTATCAAGAAATAAATGTTTAAAATATTCGTTTAGAGAGAATGTAACTTCAGTGGACAGCTATGAGTATGTCACTTAAGAAAGGAGGTATTATCTTTGGACTGTCAGCCTCTTGACAATAAATCAAACTAGCATGCTTTTGTGTTCTTATTGGGAAAGGAGTTCTTGAAAGCACAGTTGGTCCAAAATCATAATCCTCCATCTCAGCCACAACATTGAAATTGACAGTACTCACCACCTACCCCAGACCAATCAGCAACATGGTGGCCACAGATTCACTAGATCTTTCTTCAAGCTGTGGGAAAGCCCTGCAGGGTCAGGCATGGACTCCAGCCAAACAGTGGCTTCCAAGATCTAGGACCTTGGGCAAGTTACATAACCTCTTGTACCTTCATTTCTTATCTCTAAATGGGGGATTAAATTGTACTAGGCTCGTTGGTAGCCTTGTGGTAAGATGTAATTGGCTTAATTAACACCTAGCATGTCAGAAGAGTGGCAAGCCATCATAAAGGACTGTGTTAGCTGCAGTCACTTCATGGTTTCTTTACCTACAGATACTCCAGTGATCCAAATGCTTCTGCCCTTATACTGCATCTTGCCAGTCACTGATGGCTTCAGGAGAAGGTGGTGTCTATGAATCTTGCACCTTGAGCCAGTATCCTCCCTCCTGAGATAAGTACCTCTCTCCTCTCCCAAACCACCCGACTCAGATAAGAGCCACATCTTTCTAAATCTATTGGCAAGATGTCTTCAGCAGCTGTACTTCACGATTTCTCATTAGATTTATCAATATGCATTCATAATTTCCATCGACTATTACCCAACATCTATGCATTATGCTAGTTTATGGGGTTATTCTTATCACGATGTACATATTACATACATATAAGTACATGCTGTGTCCTGTATGTTTTATATGTGCTTATACACATGTGCTCAATAGTTATCTGCTTGGTCATTGCTTCACTTCTCATGGATTCGCTAATGCGTGGTTCACTGCGATCCAAAAAACACCAGATGAGAAACTCATCGGGGGATGAAGCAACTGTGTATATCCTGGGCCAACCTCCCCCCCAACCCCGCCCCGGCCCCGAATCTTTCTCATTTGTACAGAATGTCCTTGATGCATACACTATCATCCTGTACGTGTATCACCTTGGTTATTGCGACAGCTTTCTCAGGTCTGTACTTTCCTCCTGCCCACAGCTTCAGGTGTCCACTGCGGGATCTTGCATCACACACTTCTCGGAAAAAAGGAGGCTGTTGGATATAAAATAAGACTGACACATTAAAATAATCTTATTCTGGTGGCAGAGAAAGAGCGCCGATCAGTTGCCTAGAGCAGCGTCTGCAAACGTAGTTCTTTGCTGTGTAAGGAGGATATAGGTGTTCATTTTGATACAACTTAACAAAAATTTTAATTTTTATCTCCTTACATTTTATGTGTGTGTGTGTGCACACGCATGCATGATTTCTGGTGACAGCATACGCTTCATAGAATAACTCGAGGACAGGGGAGGGAATCAATTCTCTCCCTCCTGGTGCTGGAGAATCAAACTCCAGGCCACCCTTGGCAGCAAACACTGTTACCTTCTGAGACATCTCACTGGCCCTCGATTCACGCACAGATTAACTGAGCTCCTACTATGTTTCCAGCCTCAATCTGGGTTCTCTGTGTGGCTGAGACTTGCCCTCAGGAAGGCCATGCAGGCAAATAGGATTTGTGAGATAAAGAGGCCCCCCTCCCCACAAAGTGTTCTCACCTCATCAGCAGAGGGAGCAGCCCAGTGTGGCATGTACATCTGTGTCAGGGGTCTACTCTCAGGTCACTTGCATGCAAGCCACCCACGAGTGACCCGAGTCTCTCCAGCCTCAGTTTCCACACTCCCTACCTTGTGGAGATCATCATGCAATCTCAACAACATATTGCACTTGGAAGAGCTAAGGAAGGAACCTTCTCGTATGTAGGACATTGCCAAGGGAATGGAGCACTATCGACATTATTCTAGTGTACTGGCTGGTTTTGTGTGTCAACTTGACACAAGCTGGAGTTATCACAAAGGAGCCTCCCTTGAGGAAGTGCCTCCATGAGATCCAGCTATAAGGCATTTTCTCAGTTAGTGATCAAGGAGGGAGGGCCCAGTCCATTGTGGGTGGAGCCATCCCTGGCTGGTAGTCTTGGGTTCTATAAGAAAGCAGGCTGAACAAGCCAGGAGAAGCAAGCCAGTAAGCAGCACCCCTCCATGGCTTCTGCATCAGCTCCTGCTTCCTGACCTGTTTGAGTTCCAGTCCTGACTTCCTTTGGTGATGAACAGCAATGTGGAAGTGTAAGCTGAATAAACCCTTTCCTCCCCAAATTGCTTCTTGGTCATGGTGTTTTATGCAGGAATAGAAACCCTGACTAAGATATCTAGTAAGTGACAAGACACTGGAAGAATATTAGTTTAAAGCACTGTTGTGGCTGGAGAGATGGTTCAGGGCACTGGCTGCTCTTCCAGAGGACACAAGCTAAGTTCCCAGCATCCACTTGAAGGCTCAAAACTGTCTGGAACACCAGTTCCAGGGCTCCAGGGGACCCTCTTTTGGCCTCTGTGGGTACTGTGCCTACAAGGTGAACATACATGCAGGCAAGCACTCACACATAAAATAGAAATAAATACATCTTAAAAGTAGTATTGTTGATGTAGCAAAAGGTTTGGTATAATGAAGAAAAGACTTTGTGAGATTTTTTGTTTGTTTGTTTGTTTTCCCATGAAGGTTTGAGCTTTTTTTTTTTTCTTTTTTGATAGAACTGACTTGTTCTCTTGCATTTTTATGTTGGAAACAAATGGTTATTTTTGAAAGCTTTGAAGTCCAACTATTGAATACCTGTTTTCTCTAAAAGATAGATGGAGGGTGAGCAGCTGTCCTGGGTCACCAGGTCCTGATGTTTCCCGGGATTGAGACTTGGCTTTGAAGCTGGGACAGTTCTTGACAAAAAGGAATATCTACTCAACATCTGGGTTTTCCCATGTACACACATGATGTGCCTGTATGTGCCTATGTGAGAGCCTCCTAAAACAACCAGTACCCACCGGGTGACACATAGCTTCCCAGTGGTGGGTTCTCAGAATCTGAGAGAGGAGATTGCTGTAACCACGCCCCCTCATTTACATGTTCCTATAGGGATTTGTTCCCAGACCCTGGATCACCCCAATAGCATTATTAGGTGAAATAAATTCAGACAACTCCAACACGGATTCCATTGTCAAAGTCCTAGGTTCCACATATTCTCAGTCCTCATCTTATGGCTTTCCTGGGCCAGTCATGTGTCCTGGTGTCTGAGTCCCTTCACTTCCAAACAACTTCTCTGACTCATTTCTAAGCTTGATCTTTACTCTTTGGGTGAGTCTAGGTTTCTCCCTGACCTCCCAGGAAGCAGAAGCTGAGGCTTCAGACACCCAGGAGACCTCTTTCTCCATGTTTCAGGCCTCCTTTCTGGGAAGACCCTTCTTGTTCTCTAGTAGACAGAATGTTTCTCTGAAGAGAGTTGCTAGTGGATGGAGATGCCGGGGCGGGAGGGTGATGGGGATGGGGATGGTGGTGATACTGGTGATGATAGTGATGGTGGAGATGCTGATGATGACATTGGTGACTGAGATGGTGAGGAGGGTGCTGACGACTATAAAAATAACAGACAGCGTGCCCTGATGGAGCGTGCAACACATGTCAGACGTTGCTCCACTCCTGCAGAGTAGACACAAAGGGAGATAAGAAAACCGAGTTAAGCTGAGAATCTGTGATTGGGGTTTTCTTCCCCAAGATCACTCAGAAAATGGTCTCTAAACGAAAGATCCCAGTTGAGCGTCCTTCATGTTCTTAAGCTATGCCATGGTGACTTGGAAACAAACACAAGTAATGGAGGGCTCTTGGGGCTGCGGTGATGGCTGTCAATCAAGTGCCTGTCCAGCAAGCATCTGGATGCCAGTTCAGTCTCCAGAACACAGGAAAAGTCAGATGAAGTGTACATGCTTCTGATTTTAGCACCAGGAAGCGGAGACAGGAGGATCCCTGGGGGCATGCTAGCCAGCTTAGCAAATGAGTACATTCCAAGTCAGTGAGAGATTTTGTCTCCAAATACATTGTGGGGCCGGTGAGGTGGCTCAGGAGGTAAAGGACTGTACTGCCAAGCCTGAGGACCTGAGTTCAATTCCCAGGACCCGCAATGCAGGTAACACACACACACAACACACACACACACACACAGGAGACAGAGATGAGAGACAGAGATAGAGAGAGACAAAGACATAGAGAGAGACAGAGATAGCAAGAGAGGCAGAGACAGAGACAGACAGACAGACAGAGACAGAGGGAGACAGAGAGAGGCAGAAACAAAGAGAGAGACAGAGACAGAGAGAGACAGAAACAGAGACAGACAGATACAGATAAAGAGAGACACAGAGAGAGGGGTTGTACAAATCCTAGCCCAGGATGTCTTCAAATACTAGATGTAGACAAGTCCCCTCAAACATGGCTGCCAGCGGCCTAAGGCTTAGATAGCCACCCCCAATTCCCAGTTTGCCCTAGCAGGGGCAACAGGTCGATATGACCCGCGCGATCTTCTACCATCTTTGCCATTGGGATTATTTTATCCCATCGGCCCCTCTGTTTCTTTTCATCTCTATAACGAGGGTGCTACCACACCTCGCTTCCTGGAGCAGGCTTCTCTGTGGTTGAACCCTTTGACTTATTAATAAACCTAGTGTGGCCTCCGCCCCCGCCAGGGGAGATAACGAACTGCCCCACTTCCCGCATCAAATTGTCTCCGTGTCACATCAGTGGCGCCACTGAGGTGACTGGCGCCACTGTTCCCGTGCTCCTCCCAGGTGGGGCAACGGGGATGAAGTGACGCGTGTGTCCACACAGGGACCGATTGTGCCGAATACTTGGAGGCTTGTAAAAGGTGCTATATAAATCAATTATTAATACTAATCAGGGTGTGATAGTACCATTGAGAGGAGGAGGGCGCCCATGCATACAGACACCACACCCTCCTTGACACAACCCTCCCTCAAGAGCCAGGAAGCTCACAGAGAGGTGAGAAGACAGGATCCCGGAGTGATAAGAGCATCCCACCCCGCACTGCGCAGACTCTATCCAGTAGCTCCACCTTAATAATAAAGAAAGTTCTAGAACCCCAGAAACATTTTGCCCTGATAGCTGCGTCTCAGCACCTTACCTGGTTGGGAGTCCTTTCCTGAAACCAGGACTGTCACTCACCCTCACTGGATTCCAGGAGGAAATGATCCCCACCTGACAAGCTGTGATGATGAAGCTTTGGTTTCTTCTCAGCAGAGGAGGCTGTGAGCTTGGCTGAAACTTCCTGTTTCTCCTTAGGGTCTGCTTTGTGAGCTTGGGATGAAAGAGACCATTTTTCTCATATGATAGATAGAATAGCTTGATTTCTCAGTTTCTTCTTGAACATTCCATGACCTTGGACCGGTTTGGTGACCCAGTTGGGCATATACAAATGTCTCTGTGGACGGTATGAGAGTCACACAAACCAACCAAACTGAAGAAAACAGATATAACACCTCTACAGCATGCGGTGGCTTCTACTAACACCCTAAGAGTTGATTATCTCTGTCCTAACAGGAAAAAAAAAACGATAATTTTAAAAATTGAATGTTTTACCAGCCTAAGTCACCCAAAAATCTAAATCTCTGAGAATGGCAGCCTAGCAGGGAAGAAGAAATCTCTGGGAAGTATGGAAAGGCATAGAGAAGGCCTTGGGAGCTGAGAAGTCATGATATAGACAGAAGACTCCAAGTCCAAGAATAGCCAATCTCCTTATTTAGGAAGGTATAAACAATAAAGACATTTGATAGGCAGAATAAAGACCCCTCAGATGTCCACCTCCTCACCCTGGAGCCCCCAGACCTACAGATGTGTTAACCTAACCTACACACAGAGAAGGATTCTGTAGGGGACATGATTCTGCCTTCCTGGATAGGCTGTGTCCTACCGAGGTCCTTATTAGGAGAAGCCAGGCAGATCCTGGTCAGAGACAGGATGACAAATCAGAGATTATATTTACCTGTGAAATGGCATTCGAAAACATGGCAATTTCTAGCAGCCAAAGGGAGACTGATGGCTTTTATCAGCTGACAAAGTAAGGAAATGGTTTACACCTTGCCCTTGTCAAGGTGCAGCTGTTTCTGTAGCTATGGGCGGGGCCTGAAACTGACCAGCTGGTTGACATCAGCGGAGGGGGTCCATGGACCACACACTTTGGGTTATAGAAACAGGAGCCTACAGGATCAGTTAAATTCTACAACAGTCTCCCAGTGAGGGGGATTTGAACACACAGGGTTTGCGGGGCTCTGGCATACTCTTTCTAACATCTAACGTATCACACTGTATTGAATTGTTTTGAGCTTTCGGTCATCAGCCAGTGGCACTATTTGGGGAGTTTGTGGAAGTTTATCAAGGAAGGACCTACCTAGCTGGAGGAAGTAGGCCAGTTGGGGAGAGTCTCTAGTAGACGTATTAGCTGTCGCACAATCTGCTTCCTGGATGGCCAGAATGTGAACACCAAGTCTTCACACAGGAGTCTATCACCGTGGGGTTCTGCCCAAGCATTTGGGGTGAATCAACTACCAATGGAAGTCTCCTAAACCACGCGGCGAAATAAATCCAAGGAACCCTAAGAAAAGCCCTGCATGCAGCAAGTGCTCAGGGTGGGGCGTGCCCCAACACAGTCAGTCTCTCTCTCCTCTTCAGACCCTGGCCAGCAAGGGCAGCTTTGGCCTCTTACATGGGTTTTCCTTTTCCAAGTCCTCTACGCTGAACCCAAAGCCCAGCACTAAACAAGCCTGTTCCTTACATCTGTCCCACGAGTCAACACTCCACACCACTTTGCATCCAAAGCCACTTTTAGAAAGCAAAGGGGGTGGGGTGGGGGTCATAAAGATGGCTCAATAAGTAAAGGCAACTGCCACCAAGCCTGATATCCTGAGTTCGAGTCCAGGTACCCACATGGTGGAAGGAGAGAACTGACTCCCTAAAGTTATCGTCTGACCTCCACCCATAGGCCATGATACCGTACACACACACACACACACACACACACACACACACACGTGCCTACCCGCACACACACTGAATAAATGAATATTTTTGCTTTGTTTTATTTTTCTAATAAAACAAAGTGGGGTGGGCATTTGCACTTCTTACACACCTGTTCTGCACCAGGCATGAACTGGTTGTTTTTCTTTATTAAATATCCTCTCAGGGGCCCCAGAACAAAAGGAGATGGAAGTCTAAGCCTCAGCAGGCTGAGGTTTACAAGGAGGAAAACATCTGGCCCCACAGACAAATGAGGACTCAGGGACTTCTCTCCCGCTAGACAGGAACTCTTCGAACCCTGCTCTATCCCGCTGAGAAAGTCAGTCAGTTTTCTTTGATCCACTGGGCTGGGCCAGCGTGCAGTGCTGGCTCATAGCCTCCCCTGGACCCTTCATATTTATTAGCCGTGAATTTATCTCCCTGGAGAGATACGGCTGTGGGTGAAGGGCCCCTGCCCACACCTGGGCAGGTCTTACCTGCTCCAAACAGGTGAGCAGGCAAGTAGGAGCCTTTTAATTATCTTCTTCCGCCTCTGCCCCCTCTCTCAAGTTCAAACCTGTACTGTAAACATCAGCATCAGGACCAAAGGTAAGAAGGGTGAAGCATGCGGGCATTATTAACCCATCACATCCCTCGATAAGGCCGGCATTTCACAGCGCCATAAAAGAATTCCTGTCCAGAGATAAAGGGCGGCAGGCAGGCAGCAGAGGCAATTGTTGCAGGGTGAGAGCCAATTGATGTTATCTGCCCACACAACAAGAACTCCGCCCAGGTGCCTGCTAACAGGTGAAGGGTTTCGGCCACATCACCACTACATTCCCCTCGGTCACTGTCCTCCTCTCCTCCTCCTCCTCCTCCCTCCTTCCTCCTCCTCCCTCCTTCCTCCTCCTTCCTCCTCCCTCCTCTTCCTCCTTCTTCCTCTTCCTCCTCTTCCTCTTTCCTCTTCCTCCTTCTCTTTCTCTTTTTTCTTCTTCTCTTCCTCCTCTTCTTCCTCTTCTACCTTCTCCTTTTCTTCTTTCTCTTTCTCCTCCTTCTCTTCCTCCTCTTCTTCTTCCTCCTCCTTCCTCTTCCTCCTCTTCTTTCTCTTCTTTCTTCTCCTTCTCTTCCTCCTCTTTCTCCTCTTCCGCCTCTTCTTCCTCCTCTTCTTTCTCTTCTTTCTTCTCTTCCTCCTCTTTCTCCTCTTCTTCCTCTTCTTCTTCCTATTCTTTCTCTCCTTCTTCCTTCTTTTCTTCCTTCTCTTTCTTTTCCTTCTCTTCCTCCTCTTCCTGCTCCTCCTCTTCTTCCTCTCCCTCCTTTTCTTTCTCTTCTTCTGCCTTCTCCTTCGCCTCTTCCTTCTCATCCTTCTCCTCTTCCTTCTTATCCTTCTCCTCTTCCTCCTCCTCTTCCTTCTCATCTTCTTACTCTTCTTCCTATTCTTCTTTCTCTCTCCTCCTCCTCCTCCTCCACTTCTTCTTCTTCTTCTTCTTCTTCTTCTTCTTCTTCTTTTCTTCTTCTTTCTTCATATTTTCTTCTTCTTCTTCTTTCTTCTTCTTTGTCCAGGTCTCTCACTGAATTAGAAGTTCACAGGTTCCCCTAGACTGACTGGCTAACAAACCCCAAGGATCCTCCCGTGTCCACCCTCCATCTAGAGCTGAGGTTACAAATGTGAACCGCTATATCCTGCTTTTAGTGAGAGCTGGCGATCAGAACCCAGGTCCTCACTCTTGTATAGCAAGCACTTTCCTTCTCCACAGCCCCTTCTTCACTCCTTTCTAACACAACCATCTGCTTGCCGAATGTGTGTAGCTAGCAGGTCATGAGCCCCTGGGAAAGAACAGACTTGAGAGGAACATTCACAGCCTTTTCCAATCCCTATTGAGGTGGAAGGTCTACAGGGAATTCTACCACACAACACTGTGACAAACTGTGTAGAGAAGGCTTCAGGTTGGCTTTGTTTGGTTTGGTCTGTATTTGGCTTTTTGTGTTTTGAGACAAGGTCCAACTTGAGGCAATCTCCCTATCTCATCTCCCAGAGTCCTGAAGTTACAGGTGTATGCCACCATGCCTTGGTTGTTCGTAAATAATTTATTTTTACTTTTAAATTAACATATCACATATGAGATAGCATGTCATTTTTGAACAAAGTCTACTCAGATATGGTTTTAAATAAACCCCACAGGGACTTTTTTTTCCTATACAGTAAATGCTTCTCTAATCCTTCAATATGGAGTCAGGGGACAGGCAGAAAATGCTAATGATTTTCTGATTGGGGGAATCCATCTTGTGTGTTGAACTTGCTATGCTAATGTCTGTAGTGCATTCCAGGGTTGGCCCTCACATATGTCAGCGTTGGATGTTCCTTAGACTCTCCATGCCTCATGGAGATGCCATGAGATAGCCTACACCAAAGGGCTTTGCAAAGTCCCGTTTGCAAGGCTAGTGTGATGGAAAAAAAAAAAATAATCTCAAGGAATGTGGAAAAGGTAAGCCTGGTTTTTGTTTTTTGTTTTCAAGACTCCAGCATTGGAGACTAGACAGAAGGCTAAGCAGGAAAGTGAGTCACAAGTCGGGATCCCAGAACTCACACAAAAAGGCCCAATTTGGTATAATTTCAGCACTGAGGAGGCACAGACTGGAGGATCCCTTGGGAGTCACTGGCCAGCCATTTTAGCTGGATATTACTTCTAGGCCAGTGAGAGACATTGTCTCAAAGGGGAGAGGCAGGGTCTGAGGGAGGGCAGCTGAGGTTGAACATGTATGTGTACACATGTGTGAATATGTACTGCACATACATGAACACCCACAAACATGCATGTGAACAGTCCAGCTTGGAGTATAGCATGATGATCCACACCTGTAATCCCAAGAAGATGATGAGTTTGAGGCTAGCCTGAGATACACTGGGATACCCTGTCTTAAAAAACAAAGGCCTGGGGAAGAAAGGAAAAGACAGGCAGGGACGGAGAGAGGGAGGGAGGGAGGAAGGGAGGAGGAAAGGAGGGGAAGAGAGGGAAGGAGAGGAAAGAAGAGATATTTGAGATATTGAAACTAAGTTTAGAAACAATTTAAACTTAAATGCATTCTTCACCTGACAATGGTTTGATTCTTAAGATCAAAAACCAAAAATGAAATCAAAATAAAAGAAATAAAGTGCTCAAAACCATAGCTGGATTTTCAACTGTGGTCCTGTTGTTCCATCCCCAGAGTGGCAGGAAGGATGGGAGGCTTCTTTTTATCAGATTCTCATGGAAGCCCGTGACCCCCAAAGTCTCCAGAAGCCCATCTTGGACTTTCAGTTCTGAATAAGGGATGACATTAAGTTGACAAGTTATACCATGAACAATGCAGGGAAGTATGCACTTGCCTCCCTCCCCTCAGCTGGCTTCACACACTGCTGTCTGTGTGGATGTAATGGTCACAGAATGAATGAGTGAATTAATTAGTTAATGAGTGAGTGAGTTTATGAATGAATGAATGCGTGAGTTTATGAATGAATGCATGAGTGTGTGAATTGATGAGCGAATGAATGAGTGAATTAGTGAATGAATTAGTGAATAAGTGAATGAATGAATGGATGAGTGAGTGAAGAATGAATGAATGAGCAAATGAATGAGTGAAGAGCCCAGCAATGAATGAATCAATGAAATGAGATACACAATTTCCCCTAATAAATGTCAGTTGCACATGGAAATCACTGTCCCAAATTTACTCATTCCTCAAGCTCACCACGTCCTGTCTTTTGAATTTTCCCTTCTGGAAAGCTGTGGAGATGAGAGTTCTAAGGGACAGCCATTTGTCCAACGTCAAAGGCAAGGAAGAGCTGAGAGGTTGGATCATACAGAGTAAATATTTAAGCACAGACCGCTCGCTATCTATTAGTTATGTTTGGTCTTGGGCTCGTCTTTAAATATCAATATCCTCCATCATAGCAGCAACACACAGGCTTCAGCAGAAGGGGACAGACCAAGTAAGGCAGCTGGATGTGGTGTCCTGGGGACAGGTGCCGCCAAATTGGTTTGAAACCATTTTTAAAGCAACAGAAGCAAGCATCATCATGCAATCTCTTTGAAATGTCTCTCCACGAAGCAGAGGCTTCTTGGATTGCTGAGCTGATAGAGAGCAGAACTTTGGCCCAGGCTGCATGCTGGGTAAAGATGAGCCAAGAGAGGTAAGGTAAGGGACAAAGAAAGGCCACAGCATTGGTCCCCAATTGTGCCAACTAGCAAAGACTTGGTGTTTGAAGCTGATGCAGGTAGCAGGTGCGGAGCAAGAAAACACATCACCGGAGTACATCTGAAGCCAAAGTGAGTCCCATGCCCACCTCTCTACAGTCACTGCATCTGGGTGCCATTGGTCATGTACATAGCTCTCAGCACATCGGCTCCGAAGTCTGGAGACTTTGCCCTCAACTGGTGGGAGGTGGGTTCATTGCTAGAGTGTGCCCTGCAGTGCTCACATTACCCTCAATGGGACTGAACCCCAAGCAAGGATGTGATCCCTCTTGCCTGAAGCTAAAA
Source organism: Mastomys natalensis (assembly GCA_021653895.1). NCBI lineage: Eukaryota > Metazoa > Chordata > Mammalia > Rodentia > Muridae > Mastomys > Mastomys natalensis. The sequence continues at coordinate 23,525 of JAJTUV010003557.1, forward strand.
GCTCACCCCCAGATAAACACCTTTCACTTAAAATCCTGCCTAGGTTTGAAGTGTCTCTCCCAGGTTCCTCTCTCAAGCCTCAAAATACTTGTGTTTTTCCAAGCTAGTGTTGATGGACACATGGTAATTCTCTCGATGAGGTGACACATGCTATTTGTAGACAGGTCACATTGGACGATCAACTGGGAATGTTTAGTTTAACCAAAACATTTTATTTACTTTATTTTATTTTTGTAAGGAGAGCACGTGGATCCCTTTGCTGATCACTTCACATGATAACGTTATATGACACCCTCCCGCCCCCGTTCCTGACTGTACCTTTGTAGCTGTTGGCTGTTTCCCCATCTTCCACCTCCAGCCTCACAGCTAGTGTTCTGTCCTCAGTTTTTGTTTCTTGTACCTGTAAAATGGGAGTAAAACAGCACTTGCTTGAGAGGCATCATGGATGAACTACATAACGAGATGCTAGGAAGCCTTTGTCCAGTGCCTGGAGCTAATATGCAGAACAGGGTGTCACTGAACACAGTTGCCTCCTGGCTGTGCAGACCAGACCTCTGCCTGCTTGGGCTGGGATGAAGCCACATACACGAACTCTGCCTTAGTTTCCCCACATGTGCAGTGGAGGAAAGAGATGCTTTATCTAGGAAGTCCCGACGGCATAAGACATTGAAGTGCTCATCGCAGGGGTTGGCACACAGGGAGAGAGGGTAATGAGACATTCTTATGATGATAGGAGGATTCATAAATTAATTTAATTAATCGATGGTGAAGAGATGACAGGCAGAGAGATAAGCGAGAGATAAATAAATATTATAGATAGATGGTAGGTGGATAGGTAAATTATTTATAGCAGATAGATACATGACACATTAATAAATATTAAAGATAGTAATAGATGAGAGAAGCATTTAGAGAAATGATAGATTAACGAATATTATAGATAGATAGATAGATAGATAGATAGATAGATAGATAGATTTATAGATTTTCTGGATCAGAATGAAAACTTTTAAAATAATCTTACTAAGAATTGGGGAAGATAGGGGTTGGGAAGATAGATCAGCCATGCAAATGTGATGACCAGAGTCGGGGTCCCCAGAGCCCACATATCCTACATACACAAAGTCACACACATACACACATACATATATGTGCATCATACACAGGCACACATACAGTCACACATGTACACATACATGCACACACACTGCCACATGCACACACATATGTACACATATATGCACCACACGAAAGCACACATACACAGGCACATACATACATGTACTCATGTATGCACATGTACATGCACACATATACATGTGCACCCACCCACCACACACACACACACACAAATTAAAAATAAATAAGACAGAGTTACACTGGCTTAATCACAGTGGTGGGAAGAAGCGAGAGGAAGTGGGAGAGAGTTTGATCTGGCAAACTCTTTTACTCGATGCAAAAACCTGAGACAGGAGTATTGGTCTCATCTTGCATACGGTGTCTGGGAGAAAGATGACTTCAGACAATAGGCAGAGAACATCATGGCCACGCCCACTGACAACTGCCTATAATCTGATGTGTGTCTATAAGTGTGTCCCATTTACTCCAGCTTTCATGCATTGCTGGGGTTCACAGTATCTGTACCCCAAGCAGAATAATGTCCCAGCAGTCATCATTTAGCTCCACACAGCTTTAACCCTTGACCTATTATTGACTTACTGCATTCTCAAAACATGCACCATGAATCAGAGGAAGCTGAGGTACAGAGAGTTAGTTCAATGATGTATCCACGACCCCACTGCAAAGAAACGGAAGAGGTGTGGCCTCGGAGCCCAACCCCTTAGGCCCTGCATTCTAGGTCTCTAAGATCCTGTTAGTCACCCACAGCCCTAACCACGTGGAAAGGTCATTCTGACCAGGTGTGGATGTTGCCGGTTGAATATTAGTCTTCTTTCCACTGTTCTAAGATCATCTGAGTCCTCAGCACAGGGTTCCATGTAGCCGTCATCGGTCTAGCGGAATTGGTGTGTGTGGTAAAGACATGAAACCAGGCACAACTGTGGTACACGCTACCGAAACTGAAGAAGACTCCTCTGGTGGGATATGAGAAAGCCCCCGGGGACTGAGGGGGCGCTCTAGAACCGGAAACTGCCTGGAGACTGAGAATAGGTATCTACTATATTGAAAGGCTTGCAGGTCACTCCCGCTGAAAGTAATTCTTTCTAAACCTGATTTCTCCTTTCTGCTCAAGACATTAATTTCCAAGGATGCACTCATCTGCCTGATACAGAGCCTTTGCCCAGGATTACAATACAAAGTCTAATGTCATGAATACCATAAAGGGAAGCTGGAGAGGGGTCTGTATGGTAGGAAGAGCAATTCTCGACAGCCTCAAACAATTCCACCGCCACTGCCAGCTCTGTGCTTGACCGGTGAGCTTAACAAGAGCACTGAACTCCAGTAGGGACAAGTACTAACTAGTGGGTTGATTGGCAAGCCACCACTGAACCAGTCCTGCGGGTGGTTATAAACAAAGCCTGGGTGTTTCACCTGCGAGCTAAGTCCTCAACTCAAGAAGGTGCTTTTGAAAGCCTCTGGTGAAATCAAGCCCGTTGATTAACGCAATTAGCACCATTAAGACTGGAAGTTGTTAACCCGAATCAATTATCCACAGACGTCTGTCACGCTAAGTGTTCCTCTCCGTCTTGGACAATATTGCTCTGTTTGGTGTTTCACAGTGATGACCATTAAAAATAAATGATTACTGTTGATTTTCTATTGATATAGCTATTAGTGTGCCGGGGGTCCGTGTGTATAGGCCGCTTACGTGTAGTGTACAGAAAAATAGATGGGCTAACAACAGGAAGTAGATATTGACTCCCATCACTCACTCCGGGAGGTAAATATTGACCAATGGAAAGAGTCTATCTGCTGAGGATGAGCTAAGAGCAAAGTGTTCAATTTCTCCTTAATTACTTGTATCATTTATTATCGCCAATGGAGAGGTCCAGATGCAAGAATACATTTCCCTCTGTTCTGATGTCTGACTCAGCCATAACTCGCCAAAGGACTTTCTGCCCATTGGCTCTCCATCTGTCTCAAGCATCAGCTTCTTGTCTCCTCTCAGAAGTCCCAGCACACTGACCTGCAAACATAGCCCACTCTTATCCATCTCCCACAATTGACTGGGGTGCACTCTTCTAAATCCAACGCAATGCACAGAACGATTATCAAGAATAAAAGTGCTTAACATGTACCATGATCTTTCCTCCCAGGTCTTTTCTTCCTTTCTTTCTTTTCTTTTCTTTTCTTTTCTTTTCTTTTCTTTCTTTCTTTCTTTCTTTCTTTCTTTCTTTTTTTTTTTTTTTTTTTTGAGACAGGGTTTCTCTGTGTAGCCCCGGCTGTCCTGGAACTCACTCTGTAGATCAGGCTGGTCTCGAATTCAGAAATCCACCTGCCTCTGCTTCCCAAGTGCTGGGATTAAAGGCGTGCGCCACCACTGCCCGGCTCCATTTTTTTTTTCTTTTGCACAAACCTCAGAAGCTTCACTCTGTCTTCTAGAAGCTTAATAAAGGTCATCGTGATAACTATCACGTATGGGCCGGGAATTCTTGCAAGTATGGTCCATGTCTGAGCTAATTCAACCCCCCTCCACCACCAACAAGTTCTGAAGGTCCTATGATTGTGGCCTTGGTATTGTGGAGAGAACCAAGTTAGAGGCTGTACATCCTCCTGCCCCGCTAGTTGATAAAAACACAATGCCTGAATTCTGTTTCTTTCTCTGTCCTGTTCAGCATATCTTCAGGCCAAAGGCTTTTACTTAAAGTTTGCTAGCAAGGGGTCAAATTTCATAAATATATTCTCTTGGCAGAGTTTTTTTTTTTTTTCACACATGTGTGAGCATTTGCACATAAAGGTGTATGCATATGTGGTTGCATGTGTATGTGTGTGTGCATACATGCACATGTGCGCATGAGGATATCTGTACCTACGTGTGTCTCTTCACCCCTTCCAAAGAGGAGGATGCTGGGATACAGTAAATTCAAGTAATTTACACCAGTCATAAGTACAGAAAGAGACAGCCAAGCCAGTCTCCTCACCCAAACTTTCTCCTTCACACAAGACGTAGTTCTAGAAGGAACACTGTGTGTCTTCACCTCAGCAGGGCTTGGAATGAATGCTGTAGGCATCGAGATGGATCATAATGGTCTCTGTCTCTCTGAGGACCTGGGATCTGACTGCCATATCCAGAAATACCTGCTAGATCAATTGGAGTGGCAGAATTTAACACAGCAAGTCATCCCCAGCTGGGCAAAGAAGGAAAGATGCCCAGGGCAACCCTGAGTGATTAAAGAGATCACCACAGGAAAGCAAAGAATCAATTGTTCCCAGCCTGGAGACTCAGGCCCTCAGCATCCTTAAAAGGAGCATTGCGTTAAACAGGTAGATCAGAAGGGCAAGCCAGGCATCCCCTGGGACCTGGAGCTAAGATGGGAGTCTGTAGCTAGATTGTGAAAACTGGGTATTGACTGTGTTGCAAACCCTTGCAGGGTGAAAGGGTCAGCTCTGGGGCTCTGAGGAAGTTGTGCAGGGTTCGAGGTTTGCATAGTGGGGCGATTACTTCAGAATCCAAGCACTTGAAGGTGGAAGAAGCAGGAGTGGGGGGGTGTCGACATGGAGGGAAGGACCAATGGGAGATCTGGCAGGAGACCACAAAGATGGTGATGCAAGGTAGATTCGTTGTCCCTTTGGTTTATTTAATTTTATATACCAATTTCTGTAGACAGAATGAACTCCCCAGACCAATTCAATCCCCCATTAAAAATTCCTCTCCCTCTTCCCTTCCACCTCCCCCAAGTAATCTCTTTCTCCTCCCCATCCCTGTTGTGATGTATGGATGTGTATGTATAACAAGGTATTCATACAGAGGTTGGAGAACACGTGGATTGGGAATGTCTCTCCTCATACAATAAGCACTTACTGTATACCAATGTTGCTTTAGTATTGGGGACCCAACAGTGACAGGACTGGGGACTGGACAGTGATAAGACACAATGGACTGAAGTCCCATGCTGATGATGTGGGTACCACAGCATACAGATGACCAAACAGGTCTCATGGAGTTCACAGATTGGTCCTGGGGGTGCAGGTTAGAGAGTCTACTTGAGGGTACAGGTCAGAGGGTCTACCCAAAGTAAGAGAGACTACTTAGAGATACAGATCAAAGGGTCTACTTGGTATCCCTGGGTCAGCTGGCCTGCCAAATGACCCGAGTCATGTGACTGTCACACAGGGAAGGCAGGTTCCACCGGGGCAGGTTTCAATTTCTGAAAAACCAGCCCAGGTCTGTCTCTGTATCCAATCTCACTGCTTCGTGAGTAAAGAGTTTTGAGAACAGGGTACGGCTGGGAGGGATGAGCCTGTGAAACAAAGTCCACACATCCCAACTCTCCCCCTCCTCATGGACTCAGCCTCCTGCTCCACCTGGGGCCACACCAACATCACTAGAGGACTGTCACGTATGAGGCTAACAGTCCTACATTCATCCTCAAACCCCTCCCTACCTTGTCCCCACATTAAGTTCATAATTGTGACTGTTCCCATGTTGTAAATGTGGAGCCAAGAGACAGAAGAAGTTGGCTAGAACCTTCTAGGGAACACTAGCACTGGATCTCTTGTGTCAAATCTTGAGACCAGCATGGACATAAAATCGTCAATGGCTCCCATTATCTTGTGGATAAAAATCTCTTTAATTATGATCGCCGAAGTCCCTGTGATGAGGATTGTGAGTCCCCTCCACCCCAACCCCAGGCTGCTTTTAACAGTTGCTGTATATTATTTCATATATAAAGGATTTGGCTCAGTGCCAGGCAGGAGACTCAGTCAGCATCGGCCATTTCCTTTGCTGTTTAATAGTGAGACTCACTTATTAAAGGGCTAGTGAATGCAGCCAGCAGGTCATGGAAACTGGTGTGTGTGTGTGTGTGTGTGTGTGTGTGTGTGTGTGTGTGTGTTTATCTCTAAATCTTTCCTTGATATTATCTAAGTTTAAACGCCACCAATCACGGACTCTGGAGCTAGTTTAGGGTTCTATACCCTGCAAACAAAATGCTTGGGGCTAGAAGTGTCCCAATTTCAGATTTGGAAATATTTGTGTCTATGCCATGACTCATCCTGGGGACACGACTCAAGACTAAACATGAATTGTACGTAGACTAGAGGTAATTTTATGTAATATTTTGAATAAACCTGTTTGGGTCTGTCTCGTGGTCTGGAATATTATTCTGTTTGTGGCATCAGGTCAGCCCTCAGAAAGTTCTGGATCTGGGGACAATTCAGACTTCAAAGTTGCCAACTTGTCTTCAAACACATCCACATCAAATCAAGCACCGCACCAAATGTTGCCTGCATTACCCTGGTCCACTCCCAGCCACGAGAGACAGGTAATACTGTCTTCATGTCACAGAGGGGAAACTGAGGCCTCAGGGAAGCTGAATCTCTCAGCCTGCTCAAAGCTACATAGCTAGAATGCAGCAGAACTTGGATTTGAACTCAGGGATGTAGCTCTCGCCTCCCACACTCTACCGTGGCCGCAGATCTGGGCACAGGTACATTAGAAGACATGGAGAAGGAAGATTTTTTTTTTTTTTTAAATTTAAGACAAACAACACTCCCTGGATCTCTCCCTACCAGAATCTAGTGATTTCTACTCAGTCTTGCTGCCCCAAGGCCTTCAGAAAGTTCCTTGGCTCTCTGAAAGTCCCCAGCTGGAGCCTTCCTTCCTGTTTTAGGTAGTGAAAGCTTGGTGACACCAGACCAGGCCCAATATAGTTTCAGATCTAAATTTAACAACAATGACCGGGCTCCAGCCTGACCCTGCGGAGAAGAAAGGGGAGAGGGGAAAGGGAAAAAAAAAAAAAACCAACCTAGCAACAAGTAATTCTTCACAAATTAAGACAATCATAAGGGTTCCTTTCAACTGTCAGGGCGTATTCTTAGCAAGAGCGTAACACTTAAATCAATTCCAGGCTGTAAAAAACGGTATAATAACAGGAAGCAAGGCTACAGGCCTGACTTCCTCCTGGGAGGCAGGGGATTTGCAGGGTGTCAGTAGAGTGGCCCTGCAGGGACAGAGATGGAGTCAGGCAGCTCCTTACTCACCAGCAGGATCTTATCTCTGTGTGACCTCCCGTGAGTTCCATCTGGGGTTGCCCACGCAGCCCTTGGTGGGGCTCTGTAACTAGAACCTTCCATAGCCTCTTGCCCACTTTCCTGCCCAGTCTCCTCAAAACAATATGGATGAAAAATGCAAGAGAAATAAAGGTGTACCTTGCATTCACACCTGCAGATGGGGGGGGGGGGGCAGGGAGCCCAGGGAAACAAGTGGAGAGGTACTGGGCTCTCCATATTGTTGTACCTGTGGCCAGGTCTGTAGTCATACAGAGTGTGGGGTGTGAGAGGTATGTGCACAGGTTCAAATCCCAGCTCTGACATTTCCTGGCTGTGCAGCCTTGGACAGGGATCAAAGCTCTGAGTCTTCTGGGCCTCAGCTTTGAATCTGTGAGATGAAGATGCTATTGCCTGTCTGTTCGGACCAGAGCTGATTGATAACCTGTTGGTGGTATTTGGTGCAGTGGCTGAAGAGAGCCATGCTCAAAGATGTCCTGCCAAGTGTTACAGGTTGAACCTTTACAGAAGCCAAACTCCAGACAGCAGGGTACCCAGGTAGGGAATTTTCTGGAAAACACATCATTCCTTGGACAGATCAAGGACCTCCCTATGGCTCAGCTGAGGGCTCCTTGCCTTTCATAGCAGCCTGCAGCCCCTCTCTTTACCTAAGAAGGAGGCCAGCATGCCAACACTACAGCTCTATGGCCTCCTCCAGGCTCCTCTCAAATTCCCCATTGCTTATACCTGTCCCCAACAAATCCCTTCCATATTTAACATTTACTTCCTTCCTACATCATGCCTTTTTCAGAAACTTGCATGAAAAAAAAAAAAATCCTGGCTGTATCTTGTCTCATGTCTTTCTTGGGGATTTGTATGAGGAATTTTAGTTTCTCACACAGGCCCTTCAAGGCCCCTGCCACTCTGTCTTCCCCTAACCTTAGCCTCTACCTGTGTGCCCCCTCCTGGTGTTTCCCTTGTCCCCTGAACCTCTCAAGCTGTTTCTGCCTCAGCATCCTCTGTCATGGCTGCTTCTCTCCGAGTCTAGAAGTTTCCCTCATCCCCCTCCAGGTGGTAGCACAATCGTCAGAGCTAGAGAGAGGACTTCTCAATCCACTTGATAGGAACAGGCTTCCTGTCTCTGCTTCCCAATCAATAGTTGCTCTTGAGATAGCCACATATCACCCTCTCTGCTTAGCTCATCCGTCTGAGAGCCCATCTCGGAGGTCATCATTTCAACAGCGGCAGCTTGAGCTTGCTGAACAGGCTACGTATGGAAGGGTCTGGGAGCCTTCCAAGGACTCCCTGTATTTAACTTATGAAGCCCTTACAGAGTGTGGGGACACTGTAGTCACCTCAGATAAGAAAACTAGGGGTGGAGAGGTTAAGAACTCCCTGGGGGTCGGTAGACAGTCGAAGCTTCTAGAGCCTGCCTTTCCCTCATCAGACCCTTCTTTTAACTCTGGCAAAGAAATGTTACATTGTATACCCACCGATATGTCAGGGTTCTCTTCTGTCCCTGAGTAGGTCTTCAACACAGAAATGGCTTTTCATGTACCTCCAAGTGGACTAGAGTGGCCCAATGACCACACACTTTCATAAGGACCCTGGAAGGCTGGACCTTGGTCTCTCTGTCTACATTTTCCTCTGCTCTTTCTGTGGTGCTCAAAGGCTTTGCCCGGAGAAACAGTGTGTCTCCAGGATGCCTGGCTCTAGTAAAGGCTTTCCCACAGCAAAAGAGAGCGACTCCCTCAGACAGGAGACCCCAGCAAGTGACAGAGGCATCCCTCCGCATCCCCCGAGAAAGTCTAAGCCTCTCCTTGCCCTGAGGTTCAGAGATCTCATCTTTTAAGACTGCATGTAAACCACTGACCCCTGATAGATTATGCGTGCTGGAGGGGCCCACCCTCCCTCCACTGTATGGTTTAAATTATCAATGTTTGGACCGTTCAGGAGAGAGGTGCTTTCTATTTCCTGCAGGGAGCCAACTACACCCAAGTACTAACAAACCTCATCCCATTTCACAGATGAGCAAAACGAGGCTGACAGAGTCGGCAAGAGCCTCGCAAGGTCACGTGGCCTGACAAAGCATCAGAGCTCAGGTGCAGTTGCCTCAAACTCACCTACTCTGTCTTCTCTTCCTGCTGAGCACACGGAAGAGCAAAGGTTATATAAAGTGTTACAACCTGGCTTCAAAACCCCACTCTGTGGCCACCTTGACCCTCGTTCTCCTCACTGAAAAAAAACAGGGATCAAAACAGTAGTGAGTGTAACACTTAGAAGAGAAGCCATCAGAGAGCTAATAGAAATTTTATTATTATTATTATTATTATTATTATTATTATTAATCATTGAAACTGCTATAGATTCCTCTCAGCTCATCCATGTCCCTCCAAGACTTTCAATTCCCTGAAAGTAATGAGAGAAAACACGGAGTTACCAGACTCTTTACTCACAGGCCCCTTCTTAACAAGCAGGTCTGTAACCCCAGCTAACCTAACTGGGTCAAAGTTGCACCTGGCCTCTCCTTTCCTGGCTCCCCCTCCCCGCTCTGGGACAGGAATTATCCCGGCGCCCTGCGCCTTGGAGGGCCATCCCCGCTGTGAGGCTTTGATAGGGAAAGTATGAAGAACAAAGGCCATTGTTTCAGAGGCGGCTGGTGCCTCTCAGGCCACGGGCCAGCTTCCCGGGGGTGAGGTCTGGCTCCTAAGACACAAAGCCTAAAGTCATTAGGACCAGGGACAAACAATGACGGCATCTTTTCTATTTACCTGCATCTGAGCTGGCTGCCAAGCGGGGAACAATGGGGTGGGTATGCAGGCTGGCTCACCCTAGAGCCTGGTGTTTTACAAAATGAGCTGCAGCATCCAGCCCTTTTGGGTGCACCTCCCATCTCCTCCTCCCTGATCCGAGCTAGGGTAAGAGGGCTTCATTCCGCGGTAAACTCCCTTTCCTTGTCAGTAAAATGTCCACAGTCAGGGTACCAGCCCCTCCTCTAAAGTTCAAATCAATGGCCCAGTGAAGACCTCCTGTAGGCTTCCCCACGGATAGAGTCTAAAGAGATACTTGTGTCCCTTCCAGCTATCAGATAATTAAAAGAAAAATGTGCCCCAAGAAATGATAAGATTCCTCTCAGAATTTCCTGGTAGGAGAAGAAATGGCCTGGCTGTGGGGGCTGCCAGAGGAGGGGCGTTGTCTCCTGAAAAAAGATTGACAGCTTGTCAGATGCCCTTGCATTCGGGACTAGAAGCTGGGAGCAGTGGATGGGGTACCACACCTTGAGGCTCTGTGCTTTCTATTTAAACCATACCCCCTCCGGTCAGGATCCAGAAAATGGACATCGCTGGATCCCATGTCCATGGCCCCATTGGATCCATCTCCATTTTTTGCTTTTCGCTATTAGTTTGATTGCTTCCTCTGTCTTAACGAGGATGGGTGGCCACACCTGGCTTTTTGGGACAAAGGCTGTAACCCCCTAAGTCCTGTAAGTGTGTCAATCTGCATGACTGACATCAGGGCACCGTGAGTGAAGTGATGATGGCTCTGGGAGGGTTCTCTGCGCCTTGGGCACCCTCAGTTTCTACACCTGCCAAATGAAAACAAGCCTTCTTCCCAGGAGTCAGAGCCCGAACAAAGTAAACACTTTAGGAGATGTGACTCTGCCAATTTGGAAAGCGGGATCTTATGAAAAAGTTACGCTTGGATCACCTCCAGGGGGCAGTTCACTGGGACGAGGTGTGCTGCCAGCCTGGGCCAGTGTCCCCATAGGCAACATTAGAGGACGGTACAGGATTCAAGTGATGCTCTCAGCACAGGGCTTAGTGTGGACCAAATACTCGGCATCAATAACTTGGATTGTACTATCACATACAAGATTGAAGCCAGCCGGCGTGCTGATGCCCACCTAAGACCCTAGCCCTAGGGAGTCTGAGATAGGATTGCTATGGATTTAAATCTAGGCAGAACTAAGCAGTGATTTCTAGGCCAGCCTGGGCTACAGAGTAAGACTCTGTCCCCAAATCAACAACACTAAAAGATCGAAGTTCACTTCCGGCCAGAAATGGACACAGATGTCCTTGAAGGATATTAACAGCGAGACTTAATCCGCAGAGGGATACCCACTCTACGCTAGAAGAGATTTAGATCTAGGAGGGAAAGTGAAAGGTGAGGGGGTGAGGACGGGAGAGACACTAAGGTAGGTCTTGTGGCATGGGGCGAGGCTCACTCGGATCCCCTCCAGCCAGGAGAAATAGTAATGGCTCTTGTTTCTCCTCAGTGTCCCTCCTTACCCTACGCCATTCCCTCCCCTGTCTATAGAGGGCGCAGTGGGGATAAAGTCCACTGGGTTGTTCTAGGACCCAGAATCTGATCTCAGTGGTACTTTTGACATGCATGGCTGGGAACAGTGCCAGAAGATGGAAGGTTTCTGGAGTCCAGTTAGGGTAGGAGTCACGGCAACTCATAGCCTAACAGAGACACCTACCAGGAGTGTGGCCTTGCTGGCGTGAATGATGGAGCAGGCAGACACAGGAAATCAGCTCGGGTTGGCTAAAACTGGTCACTCTCCGTGTCCCAGCCATGTTGGTTTTGATATACTACCTCTCAAGGTGCCCGATTTATTTTCTATATAAGTTCTCTCTAGTAAGTCCTAGAAATCTTGATTCCATTGTGTGTGAATCTGGGACTGAGGGGTAGCAATCAGTGCTTGGGCTGCCTTTGAGTCATATGACCTTTCTTGAAAGGATCGCTAAGGGTCTAGCAATGGTATGTGCTGTGGCACCAAACCCAAACCCTTCCCTTACCAGTTAAAGACTGGAAGTGAAGAGACACGAGATCTCTACAAAATAAATAAATAAATAAATAAATAAATAAATAAATAATCAGAATTGTTTTCCTTCTTTGCCAGGAGAGAGGAGTCCCCCTCACTGACTGTTCATCAGATACTGAGTTTGCCCGTTTTAAGCTTTAACTGAATAGATCATCCAGCTTCATGCTTTACCGTCTCTGTGGGATGACCGTCTCTGTGGGATGACTCTTGGTCTCTGTGCAATGTACCCGTTCACTTTTCAGGGCTGTGTAGAATTCCATTCTGGGAAGACACAATGCCTGCCATACATCTGGCTGCTGTCAGGTGGTATATAAATTCCATCATTCTGACCATTTCTGTACGCTGTGACTTTTATACCCATCTCCATACTGACAGACAGGTAAACACCCAGACTCACGTATGCCTTCCCCAATCATCTCAGAACTGAATACCCTAGACAATGCCCCTTGGGCTCAGGTTACCCTTCGTCTTAATTTCCAAGCGCTAGGTTTCTGGACACCGTCAAGCTCCCCTCCCTGGGTCCCACCAGTCAGAACGCCTTTGTTTCTTAGCACAAGGCCCTCCAGTGTTCTGCATGGAAAAACCAGTGTCAGTTCACTACATTGGGTCCCCAGAGATCACTGCCAGTCATATCTCTCCACATCAAAGTCAGAACCACGGCCAGGCTCGCACACCCTTGCTGCCAGGAAATGGGGAATTTCCTTCATTTCTTCGCCCTTCTCAGAGGCTCTGCAACATGGCTTGTCTTAGTTGGTTTAGAGCAGAGTTGTGCCTAGCCCCCCTGCCGCGGTGGCCGAGGAGGGCCTTGGCCCCTGCTCTGATCTTTATCACACATTTGTCCAGCACATCAGAATGACAGTATTTTTTATTTATACAACACCTTTTTTTTTTTTTTTTGCTGGGTGGGGGGGAGGACTGAACTCAAAGGGGAGTAGGAGCCAGATGAAGCCTTTTATAGACCTTGGTTTGTTTACCCTGTGGAGACTGAAGGTCTCTAATGGACAAAGATGGGACGTTTAGAGAAGGAATGTGCCCTGACTGGAAGCCAGCGGCCAGGCTTTGCTCTTCTTCTTTGGTCCTTGTAGATTATATTTATCTGATTCTCAATGCCCCAGTGGGAGCTGACACCTACCTAAGGCTTGGGTTGCTGCTATCCGCTTTTGTGATGAGCCCTCCATTGTTCCTGCACCGGTATCCTGTCCTCATCAGCTTCCCGACCTCGGACCTCCGACCTCTGACCTCCAACCTCCTTAGTTCTAACATCAGCCTGTGGAGCCTGTTTCCGCCTCTGCTCATAAAATGCCCCTTTTCCTAGTACCTTAGACCTCCTTTCCCAGCAGTTCCAGGCTCTCTTCTTGGTTGATTATTTCAAATCCAGAAAGCTCAGTCCACACCCAGATGAACCCCAGCTGGGAAGAGGGTGTCCGAGTAAGCAAAAGTTGCAGTGACAGATGTCTGAATTCTCTGGAGCGGGACAGGGACACTGCAGATGCCTAGTTCACTGGTACCTCAGTGGGGCACGGATCAGTATTCCAGAAACTTCTACTGAGTGGGACTGTTGTTTATCCTTCAGAGCTCCTGATACAATCCCGGTAACAAAACCACCCCAGCTGTTTGAAACTGGAGACTAATACAGGGACTCAGTTGCCCGTGAGATGGAAAACCCAATGTGACTTGGGCAATGGTGAAGGAAGTCCTCGAGTAAGAAGGTCCTGTCACCCTAAGACTGGAGAACAGAAAGGAGAGACACAGCCAAAGTCAGTTGTTGGTCCCATACTGGGGACAGAACCTCCATTTGTCCTATACAGGAGGCTGAACACAATCATGACATAAGAGTCTCTTCTAGGAGTGTCTCCTGAGAGAATGGGAGAAGAAAAGAGTGTGGCTTCTTGCTCTCTCCTGCTCCACGAGAGTCCTGAGAACGGAAGGGAGCTATGGGACAGGGTAGCTGGAAGCCATAGTGTGCTGGCATGAGAGGTAATCCTCCAAGACAGAGAGCAGAGAAGTTGGGGGGGGAGGAAGTATCACACAGTTGGTGGGTCCTGGGACAATCCTGATCACTTGTCCTGAGTCCCTGCACTAGTTAGAAAGAAAGAAAGAAAGAAAGAAAGGAGGGAGGGAGGGAGGGAGGGAGGGAGGGAGGGAGGGAGGGAGGGAGGAGGAGGGAGGAAGGCAAATGAAGAAATCACTGTACCACATTTACCAACTGGCCAGTTATGCCTGGGAATCACCTGGTAGCCAATACTCTATTTCCTAGCAAGGTAGGTGTAACTACAGCCTCTGCCTCTGGACAGTGAATGAACTCAGTGCTTGCCCAGCCTGCCGAAGCCAGGGTTCCCATCTCAGCACCATATAAACTAGGTTATGGCATGCATGTCTGCAGAGCTCAGAAGGAGGGTCAGAAACTAATCCATGATCATTTGTGGCTATGGAGAGGGAGGTTAAGGCCAGTCTGGGATGGGACCTTGGAAGAAGTGAAAAGGAGGAAGAAGGAAGGAGGGAAGGTTAGGGAGGGAGAGAAGTAGGAGAGAGGGAAGGAAGGAGGATGGAGGAAAAGACCCTGACCCAGTGACCTGAGACAACTCCACACATGGTCTTAGCCAAAAGACCAAGATACAATATAACTAGAAATCTTTTCTGTTTGTCTGCCATAAGAAGCAGTGAGCTCTGTCTTTCACTGAGGGAGGCTGTGTTTACAAATGGACTTCCACGACACTCCCAGCAAGGCAGAGCTAGAGAGCTGAGCCCTGCTGGACTGTATATCCACTTGGATGTGCTCTGAGCAAATCCTGTGGGGAAACTGTCATCTCACCCCATCGCTCTAGAGAGGACACACACTGGAAAGCTCAGGTGAGCAACAGCTGTCTCCTGCTTTCATCTGGCTCCCAGCGAACAGCAGAGCACATGGCAGTTTCTATAACAACCTAACCCATTTACAGATACTCGGTGTGTATCTCCAGCTGCTCCCTTAGGGACCATTAGAAGCAAGGCCATGTCTATTTACAGACAATGATGATCCTAATATGTGGACCCCGAAAAGAGCAAGTTATAGAAACTCACTCCTGCTGTGTTCCTGTGGCTCAGGGGACATCAGCAGCCCAGCTGCAAAGGACTGTCCCTGGGGCTGTAGTCACACCTACCTTGCTAGTGAAATGGAGTATTAGCTACCAGTGATTCCCCTGCATAACTGGCCAGTTGGTAAATGTAGTACAGTGACTTCTTCATTTTCCTTCCTTCCTTCCTTCCTTCCTTCCTTCCTTCTCTTTCCTTGCTTGCCTTTCCTTTCCTTTCCTTTCCTTTCCTTTCCTTCCTTTCCTTTCCTTTCCTTTCCTTTCCTTTCCTTTCCTTTTTCCTTTCTTATCTTTTCTTTCTAGTTAACTAGGCATGTTGGCACATACCTGTGATCCTAGAATTTGGGAAGATCATTGCAAGTTTTAGGCTAGCTTGGTTTGTAAAACATATTCTGGGCCATCCAGTGCTGTCCTCTGAGACTTTGCCTCAGAAAATCAAGAACAAACAAACAAACAAACAAACAAAAAATAAATAAATAAATAGAATAAAATCAAGTTATAACTATTAAGTTTCTATAATGGCTACCAGCCCAGCATGGCCTCCGTGTTCCCTGCCTCCTAACCCATGGGCACTTTAACAACATATTTCCATATCACGTCTCAGTTAACCTGAGCGACTATATCAGTTACATTTTCATCATTGTGACAGAACACTTGAGGAAGGAAACTTGAGGGAGGAAGGGGTTGTTCTGGCTCACAGTCTGAGGCTGTGCCCACCCCTGTGCAGAAGGCATGGCCGCAGGACTGTGAGACAGCTGGCAACACTGTATCCGCAGTAAGGAGGTGCAGAGAGATAAGCCTTGGTGTTCAGCTTTCTCCTTATTCAATCTGGAACCCCCCTCCTCTGGAGAAAAGGCTGTGTCTTCTCTGCTCAGTTAGCCCCATTTAGAAACTCCTTCAGACATGCACTGGTTTGCTTTCCTGGAGCCTCTGAACCCCACTGAGTTGACGACCAAGAGGAGTCAGCATATCAGCCAACCCAATGTGGCTGAAGTCCTGGAGAGAGATCAAAGCCACCTCGGAACTCACTGTAGCGTCTGCTTCCTTCCTCTCAGAATGCTTGCTCTCAGGAGAGCCAGCAGCCTGTGAAGACAGGTCCTACTTGTGGAGAGAGTGGACTTACTAACACTATGCGCCAAGGAACAGCCATGGAGGATTTCATCTTGGAAACAGAAGCCTCAGCCCCAGACAGGCCATCAGATGAGTCTGTGGCCCCAGCATGTCCAGTGTGCTTTGGCATGATGTCACAGGTACACAGACAAGGTGGTCAAATAACTGCCTTGCAGAGACTAGGGAAAGTGAATTATGTTGTTCACCTGGAAAACTTAGGGGTGATTATAGACATCTGTATTATATTGGTATGAATATATATAATATATATTATATATATATATATATATAATAATCTGATAGGTAGTCATATGTATATATATATTATCTGATAGGTAATCATATGTATTGTGTCTGAATACATACGTATAAGTATACATTTATACATACTATATATATATGTGTGTGTGTGTGTGTGTGTATATACTGCCATTTTGTTTTTAGTTTGTTTTTAAGACAAGGTTTTACTCTTTAGCCCAGGTAAGCTTAGAATTCACTATGTAGCCCAGGCTTGAACTCCTGAAAAATCCTCCTGCCTCAGCCTTCTGAGTTCTGAGATTACTTGTATGCCTTGTCTTGTTCTGCAGGGAGTTGATTTAATTTTTTTGTCTTGGCCCTCACCTGATCACTAACTACTCTTCAAGAAACACATAATAACTTGAAACAGAAGAGAAGTCAAGAAGGAGAAAGGAGGAAATAGAGAGCTAAGAGCAGCGTTTGGGGATGGGAGTCTTTTATCAGGTTTTGAAGCAAGCTGGGCCAGTATGGTAGAGCCCAAGGCATCCTGCCAGTGAGCTGGGCTCTGAGCTGCTCGGAGCCTGTGTCAGGAAATCCTGTAGTGTAGACCATAGCCAGGGCTGAGAAGAGGCAGGAGGGGGCAGGAGGGGTGATCTGGTTGAACCTCAAGGTTTCAGAGCTGGCAAGATATGTCAGCAAAAAGCCCTGGCCTGTCTAGACAAACGTTTGATTTTGAATCAAAAAGGGGGGACGCTTGCAAGTGGAAAAGCAGTTTAAGCAAATTTTCTCCCTTGAAGAGAACCATGAATTTTTAACCATCGACCCTGAAGAGAGACAAGGAGACT
Organism: Mastomys natalensis; assembly: GCA_021653895.1. Classification (NCBI taxonomy): domain Eukaryota; kingdom Metazoa; phylum Chordata; class Mammalia; order Rodentia; family Muridae; genus Mastomys; species Mastomys natalensis. The sequence goes on from JAJTUV010003557.1 coordinate 40,783, forward strand.
GCAGGGTGACACCAGGGATTTCAATATTGCCCGCTGACCGGGATGGATCTCGAGATGGGGCCATTTCTGAGATTGGACATTGACTCTGAGGGCTGAAGAGAAAGGTTTAACAAGGCCCCGGGGCATTGGGTAGAAGAGACAGGCTTCCACGGCAGCCATCCAAGACTGGGAATCCGTTACTCCGGCGGCCTGAGAAAATGATCAATTGGGCTGTTGACAGGGAAATCTCTGAGCCAGGTTTAGCTGACCTTGAAGGGGAGAAGTCCAGGCTTGGCTGCTTGACTTATGGTAGAGGTTCCTGTGGCTGCTGGGAGACTCCAGGGTATTCCTTCCTTCCTCCATTCATGCAACCTCATTCTGGGAAGATTTGGGGTTCTGAGGCCAAGCCAAGTGCACAAGTCAGAGAGTATGAATGAAAGAAACTTAATGGGGTCTCCCAGACAGAAAGGGCCAGGGGTATCCTACATGTCCTTAAGACTGGGAGAACCTGAGCTTAGGGAAAGATGAACACGCGCGCGCGCGCACACACACACATCTTCATCCATGCATCCATCACCCATCCATCCATCCATCCATCCATCCATCCATCCATCCATCCATCCGTCTGTCCATCCATCCGTCCATCCCTGGGGCTCATCAGTCCAGCTTCTGCCTTGAACTCCAGGCAGCCAGATCGCAAGAAAGATCACCCAAACACTCAGTGTTTTATTAGCCTAAGAGGGCTCTAACCTAAGGAACAGTTTCACAAATGGGGGTGGGGGGTTTCAAAATTTGCATCCGTGAACATGGTGAGGCTAAGGGAAAAGAGGCGGAGCTGAAGGAGGTGGATCCTTGGAGGCGCATGCGCGAGGGATGTGTTGCTCCAGCCTTTTCCTGTCTGTTTCTCTTTGTTTCCTGTCAGCCACGAGGGGAGCAAGGAGACTTAGCCATACCTTTCCTGTCTCAATGTTCTGCCTCACCACAGACTCAAGGGCCTGGGCGGTTGATGGAGACAAATGGTCAAAAAGCTCTGAAACCAGGAACCAGAATAAACCTTTTCTCCCTCAAGCTGTTCCTCGGATGTTTTGACACAGTGACAGAAAGTCTCACGAACTTGACAATCAGCGGCTGCCCAGGTCCGAAACCATGAGTGAAGGTATCATCGAGGTGGAGGATTCTATCTCAGAAGAATTCTGTAACTATTAGATAGGCTGTGTCACACGGGCCTTGTAGACCCTGGAAGGCTTTCATTCAGGGAACTCGTCAATCTGAATATGCCTGCCTCTCCTGGTACTTCACCTCAGCACCTGGACACACAGCAGCAACCATAGGATTTTTTCTTATGTTAAAAAATTTCCATTCTATACTTAGCCTGGTCTTGAGCAACAGTGTCAGTGTTAACCCAGGCTGAATGTGACAGGAGCTTTACCATCTCGATAAAGTGAATCAAAAACTCACACAGTGCATACACGACCTTCTATTTGATTGATATAGTTTGAGTCTGAACTGTTTCCAACAGGCTCACTTTCTGAGCAATTTTTTTTCCCCTAGCCAATGGTCCTGTTTAGGAATCAGATGGTACACGGTTAGCAGAATAGTCATGATGGACAGACTCTCAAACTTACACCCACATACTCTCTTCCTGTCAACCAGAGCATGAGCTGCAGTTGTCTCATACGCCTGCAGCTGCAGATGGAGTTGCTCGCCCACTCTGCCTTCCCTGCCATCGATGGACTGCA
>JAJTUV010003557.1:47500-84314 GCA_021653895.1 Mastomys natalensis
CCAGCACTGAGATCCCAAGGGTGAGCCACCACCTCCGGCTTCTTTACGTGGATTCCGAGGGCCCTTCGTGCAGGTGTGGCAAGGAATCACAGCCCTAACTGTTGTCATTTTCTTTTATCTCTAAGGATCTTCCTTGTAAAACTTCTCAGAATGCTGATCAACATCTGTAGTGAACACGGTGTCCCGATTTCAAAATCTACCGCTCTGACTAGTTCATCAAGGGAGCAAATTTGTTCGTGTTGATGAGCCTCAGTTTCTGGGAGTTTCAACTGCTGGGAACTTGGTTTATACATACCAAATTGGATGGAAGATAGGTGGGTGGGGGTGTGGGGACAGACCTCCTGATAGGCAGGCGCTTCATAACCATACTTAGGGTTATAATATTAAGTCCATGCAACCTCTCATTTCCGCAGCTGACTTTTGGTGTCTCCAAAAATCATGCTTTAAGATGATTTATTGGAGAGGGCCTACCTGAATCATACAAATTTCCATCTATATATTCCAGTGTTACCGAGAAATCACTGGCTGGGATGGCTCTTTTCCACTTCTCTGGGTCGATGGAAAGGAAAATGGTTTTTGTAATTTTTATTTTATCTCTGTGAGTGTTTGCCTGCACATGTGTATATAAAACATGTGTGTAGAGGCCAGAAGAGAACGTTGAATTCTCTGGAACCGAATGGAGTTATAGATGACCTATACTGCAGATGAAAGAGAGAACTGGATATATATTCTGGGACACCGGGTGAGTGTTAAAAGTGAGCGTTTCCTGAGTTTGTTGGCATGGAAACCTTCCTCTGTACAGAAGTGCCACAGGCAGGGGTCATAGGCATGTGTCCTATGCAGCTCCTGGTCTCACATTTAGTAGATTGTAACTAAGAATGACTTTCCACATTTTTTTTAATGGTTATAGGGAAAATAACCCTAAGGGTTATTTTCAGGACTCAAAGAAAGTATACAACATTAAAATTTCAGTGTTTGAAAAAATGAATTAAGTGTTCTTGGATCCGAGCCAGACTCACTCTTTGGGTCAACTTTGAGCTATCAGAGTAGCAGTGTCCCACTGTGATCAAGAACAGACACAGGGAAGATACTGATGGCCTTTGCAGACAAAAGAGAAACAAAACCCCCAAACAAACAAACAAAAACAAAATAAAAACAGTGTGTACATCAAAAACAGTACAGGAGAGAACACATTTTATTTAAGTGTGTGCCTGTGTGTGGGTATGGCCTGTGGGTGCATTGCCTGCAAAGGCCAGAGAGGGCGCTGGATCCTCTGGAACAGGACTTACCAGTGGTTGTGAGCTGCCATGTGGGTGCTGGGAATCAAACCCATGTCCTGTGGAGGAAGACCATTGCTCTTAACTGCTGAGCCATTTCTCCAGCCACACAACTTCTTCCTTACTGCTAACTTAGTAGCAGGGCTTCTGCAATTTGGGTTGTTGTAGCTTCAGAGTGGATTAAACACCAGGCCTTTGAAGATCTAGGCAAGCACTCTTGCACTGAACGATATCCCAGTCCTGTTATTAACATTTATTTACTTATTTTTTTATAACACTTCTCTAGGTATCTATTATTATGTGTATGTGTTTGTGTATGGAGTGTGTGTGTGTTTGTGTATGGTGTGTGTATGGTGTATGTGTGTGTGTATGTGTGTGTGTGTGTGTGTGTGTATGGTGTGTGCATATGTGGAGGTCAGAGGACCACTAGCAGGTATATGTTCTCTCCCTTTACATTATGGATCCTGGAGATTAAACTCAGGTTGTCAGTCTTGGTCGCAATCACCTTTATCTGTCGAGACGTCTTGATAGTCCAGACTTTTAAGGTTTTGAGGCAGAGTCTCACTAAGTTGTCCAGGCTGGCCTTGAACTGTCTCTGGAATCCAGGTAGGCCTTTTACTGGTTATCCTCCTGCCTCAAACTTTGGGGACCAGAACTATAGGTCCATGGAACCACATCCAGTTTTTCTTAACTTTAATTTTGGAAGCTGATAATTTTTTCCTGATTCCCATTCCCAATTCGTAACTGAGAGTTTCTGCCTCAGCATGGATGCAGACAGACTGAGGAGGGAGAGGCTGCAGGTTTCACTCATTGCCTTCTGCTACCAGATGGGAGGACGTCAGGACAGGCAGACACTGGGAACAAGTTATGTCTGGAATCTCATGGATCTGCATACACCATGTCTTCATTTGTCAAAACCATGCCCGCTGCTCCACCCTCACCGTTCAAACCTCTGCTAAGCCTCCATTCTGCAGCTTTTCCTTGGAGGAAGAGAGGAGGAAATAATTCCCCACAGCAAATTGCAAGCAATGAGCTGAGCCAGATGTAACCGTCTCCGGCACTTGACCGAGGCTCATAGTAGTTAACACGGGCTCCCTAGAAAAGCTCAGAGTTAATAGCATCCCCTACTCTAGTCTCCAGGGAACCTCTGCCTCCTCCACTCAGATCTCACTGGGTGAGCCAGGCGCAAAACACCAGAGGGAGGAGGTTGTGATGGAGGTGTTTTCTCTGTTAAGGTTTCCTTCCCCAACAAACCCAGCTTGTGTCAAGCTGATGAAAAACTAACCAGGAGGCTAGTTAACTGATCAGCAATGTACTCGTCCCCACACCCCCAGCACTGAGATCCCAAGGGTGAGCCACCACCCCCTTCTTTACGTGGATTTCCGAGGGCCCTCGTGCAGGTGTGGCAAGGAATCAAGCCCTAACGTTGTCATTTTCTTTTATTTTCTAAGGGATCTTCCTTGTAAACTTCCAGAATGCTGATCAACATCTGTAGTGAACACGGTGTCCCGATTTAAAATCTACCGCCTGACTAGTTCATCAAGGGACAAATTTGTTCTGTTTATGGCCTCAGTTTCTGGGATTTCAAACTGCTGGGAATTGGTTAAAAACCAAATTGGATGGAAGATAGGTGGGTGGGGGTGGGGGACAGACCTCCTGGATAGGCAGGCGCTTAAACCATATAGGGGTTTTAATATTAAGTCCAGCAACCTCTCATTTTCCCAGCGCTGACTTTTGGGTCTCCAAAAATCATCTTTAAGATGATTTATTGGAGGGGCCTACCTGAACATACAAATTTTCCCCAATTATATTTTTCCAGGGGGTACCCGGGAAAACACTGGCTGGGATGGTCTTTTCCACTTCATCTGGGTCGATGGAAAGGAAAATGGTTTTTTAATTTTTATTTTTTTCTCTGTGAGTTTTTTGCCTGCAATGTGATAAAAATGGGTAGAGGCCAGAAAAAGAACGTTGAATTCTCTGGAACCGAAAGGATTTTTAGATGACCTATACTGCAAGAAAGAGAGAACTGGATTTTTCTGGGACACCGGGGTGAGTGTTAAAGTGAGGCTTCTGGTTTGTTGGCATGGAAACTTCTTTACAGAAGTGCACAGGCAGGGTCATAGGGATGTGTCCTATGCGCTCCTGGTCTCCTTTAGTAGATTGAACTAAGAATGACTTTCCACATTTTTTTTTTAATGGTTATGGGAAAAAATAACCCTAAGGGTTAATTTTTCAGGACTCAAAAAGAAAGTATACAACATTAAAATTTCAGTGTTTAAGAATTAATCAAGTGTTCTTGGATCCCAGCCAGATTTTACTCTTTGGGTCAACTTTGAGCTTCAGAGTAGCCGTGTCCCACTGTATCAAAAAGAACAGGAAATACTGTGGCCTTTGCAGACAAAAGAGAAAAAAAAAAACCCAAACAAACAAACAAAACCAAAAAAAACAAAAAAAACAGTTGTACATCAAAAAACATACAGGGGAGAACCATTTTATTTAAAATGTGTGCTGTGGTGGGTAGGCTTTGGGGGGCATTGCCTGAAAGGCCAGAGAGGGCGCGGATCCTGGAACAGGACTTACCGTGGTTGTAGTGCCATGTGGGTGCGGGAATCAAACCCCTTCCTGGGAGGAAGCCATTGCTCTTAACTGCTGAGCCATTTCTCCAGCCACACAATCTGTCTTCCTTACTGCTAATTAGTACAGGGCTTCTGCAATTTGGGGTTGTTGTAGCTTCAGAGTGGATTAAACACCAGGCCTTTGAAGATCTAGGCAAGCACTTTGCCACTGAACGATATCCCAGTCCTGTTATTAACATTTATTTACTTATTTTTTTTATAAACTTCTCTAGGTAACTATTATATGTGTATGTGTTTGTGTATTAGTGTTGTGTGTATGGTTGTGTGTGTGTGTTTGTGTATGGTGTATGTGTTCTGTGTGTGTGTTATGGGTTTGTGTTTTGTATGGTTGTGTATGGTGATGTGTGTGTGTATGTGTGTGGTGTGTAGTGTGTGGGTGTTTGTGTGTGTACATGTGGAGGTCAGAGGACCACTTCAGGTATATGTTCATCTCCCTTTACATTATGGATCCTGGAGATTAAATTCAGGTTGTCAGTCTTTGTCGCAATCACCTTTATCTGTCGAGACGTCTTGATAGTCCAGACTTTTAAGGTTTTGAGGCAGAGTCTCACTAAGTTGTTCCAGGCTGGCCTTGAACTGTCTCTGGAATCCAGGTAGGCCTTTTACTGGTTATCCTCCTGCCTCAAACTTTGGGGACCAAAACATAGGTCCATGGAACCACATCCAGTTTTTCTTAACTTTAATTTTGGAAAACTGATAATTTTTTCCTGATTCCCATTCCCAATTCGTAACTGAGAGTTTCTGCCTCAGCATGGATGCAGACAGACTGAGGAGGGGAGGAGGCTGCAGGTTTCACTCATTGCCTTTGCTACCAGATGGGAGGACGTCAGACAGGCAGACACTGGGAACAAGCTATGTCTGGAATCTCATGGATCTGCATACACCATGTCTTCATTTGTCAAAACCATGCCCGCTGCTCCACCCTCACCTTCAAACCTCTGCTAAGCCTCCATTCTGCAGCTTTTCCTTGGAGGAAGAGAGGAGGAAATAATTTCCCCACAGCAAATTGCAAGCAATGAGCTGACGCCAGATGTAACCGTCTCCGGCACTTGACCTGAGGCTCATAGTAGTTAACACTGGCTCCCTAGAAAAGCTCAGAGTTAATAGCATCCCCTATCTAGTCTCCAGGGAACCTCTGCCTCCTCCACTCAGATCTCAAGGGTGGCCAGGCGCAAAAACAAGAGGGGGGAGGGAGGGGAGAAAGAGAAGCGGAATAAGAGGCCCACAGGAACTCACAACTACCTGAATCCATGCTTAGGGAGTAAGAAAGGGTGTGTGGGCATAAGCTGCATCAGGAGAGTTGGGACAGAAAAAGCAACAGATCTTTTAGAAGACTCAGCAACACATGAGAAATAGAGACAGACGGGAGGCAATCATCTGAATTCAGGCCTGACTAGAGTCCTCATGCTCTGGGCTCAGCCTTGAACACCTGACTCCCATGTTTGGGACCTTGGGTAAGTCCCTTGATCTCTCCAAACTACTTCCTTGGTCAGTAGTGAGACTGGAACCAGAGAATTCAAGCAAGTTATTTGTGCGATGTTTGGCACAGGCTATAAACATGTGTCCTTCACAGCCCAGGCTCTCCTGTCAGCATCTTTTATTCTTGTTGCTGTGACATTAAACACCTATTCAAGGAGTTGACTTGGGTGCTCCAGGTCCTGCCAGATTCAACCAACAAGATGAAGAGAAAACTCTAGAAGCCCTGTGGAGGCCCGTGAGAAAGGGCGGAGAAAATGTGAGTGTTTGTACCATGAACCCTAGTAAGGTGAGCCCCAGACCTGCGCCAAGCTAGTAGCATAACGAGTCTCCAATTGTCATCGTCGTCTACAAAGCAGTGGTGAGAATCCCTCCCTCATTAGCCAGCTTGCTACTGAGATGATGGTTTAAATGAACACATCCATGCGTCACCCGTTTGTCTCTGGGAACATTACAGTTTGCTGAAAGTGGGCGTGAGTCACCGAAATTTCTGTTCTCTCTAGCTCTAGACCTTGTTGCATCTCTTGTCTGAACCCCATCCCGACCATGGACCCTTGCCTAGGAATCTGAAGCCATCTTTTCCATACCTACCTCCACCTACCCACTGAAATCTACTTCTGTCTGCGATGGGTTCCTTCTGGGTAGCTCCCATTCTGGTGATCACTTGGATCCTGTGCCACTGCAATGAAACCAGATTATTCTCTTTTTGGAACTCCTGGGTTTCAGGCTGCTATGTTGGGCCAACTGTGGTCAACCAAATGGTCTTCTTTTGTGCAAAGGCAGAAGCCATGCAGGAGTGGCTAGGTCAGGTTGGATTTAGTCATTGGGATTCATAGGAAATGTTTTCTTCTACAAGATAGAAATTTTTAGGCATCCAAGGAAGAAGCATCCCAGTGGATTGATGGGAGACTACTTTTCTCATGTGATAAGAATCCCACCAGAGGCCGATTCAGGGTCTTCGGAGTGGTCTTATATGGTAAAGTCAGGGACAGTGTGGATATGTTCTTGCTCTTGTCTTCATGGTCACAAAGTAGCTGCCGCCACGGTTACCATCAAGTCCTAACAAGATAAAATGCAAAGTGGGAGGGAAGAAGGCTCATGGGAAAGAGCTCTCTTCCTGACAACTCTTGAATTAGGGAAGAAAAATCTCTGCAGAAAGCCTTTTACTGAATGTTGCCTTCATTTTCCTGGTTGGATTGCAGTGGCTTGACCAGTTTCATCCATCACTAGCCAAGAAAAGGGGTGTGGGGTGTGCTGACATTAAAGTGAATTATTGGTAGCATTATTCCCATTGCTTCCTTGAAAGAAATCAGGGTTTTGTTAGGAAAAAATGGGGGTCTATAGTGACAGCTGTCTGCTCACGAATGTCCTAACATGGACTGGGGTTGTGGCTCTGTTGGAAATGCTTGTCTAGCATATGTGAAGTCCTAGGTTCCAATCTTCTCCCTCATAAACCAGGCACAGTGGTATATGCTTGGAATCCCAGCTCATGGGAGATGGAAACAAAAGGAACATTCATTTCAAGCCACCCTAAAGTATAGAGTTCAAAGCCAGTCTGGGCTGCATAGAGGGTTCAAGGCCAGCCTGGGCTACACGGGGTTCAAGGTCAGTAGAGCTGTGTGCAATCTTGTCTCGAAGAATTAAAAAAAAAGAGAGAGACATAGATCAAAGATGCTTATCCAATATCAGAAGAAATTCCTCTGAAGTCTCCCTGCTCCAACAGTGCATAAAGTAGGGTCCTGAGGTGTTGTGGTGCTGAGGGTATGTGTCTTCATTCTACAAGGCCACAGAGGACAGAACATCTGCTGAGTTTTTAGCAACAGTGTAAGCCTCTGAAGCAGCATATCCCATAATGCCAATGGAAGAACCCATGTCTCCCGGGGAGACATGTACAGGAGAAGGGGGCCCAGTGGCTGTACCCCATGCTCAGCTTTCAGGAAACACTCTCTCCAATGAAATGGAAGGATTTGAGAATTCTGAGAAATCCCCAGGCCTAATTTACCACAAACCTCTTTTTGCTTCCAGCAGCTCATGAATCTAACACAATGGAAAAAGAAATTTAGTGTGGGTGGGTATGTGGGATTTCACTGGTCTGTTCCGAGGCTGGGGATCATTTTGTTAGATCTTATGTTAGCCATACTCCTGAGAACTCTCCAGGGGAAATACATATATATTTTAAAGTTTTAATTATATATTAAAGTTCTTAAGTTTTAAAAGTTAAATTTTTTCATACAATTATAATCTGATCATGTTTTTCCTTTCCCCAACTCCTCCCTATCTACTGAACATCATGTTCTCCGTGTCTTAAAAAACCACCACCACCACCAAAAAAAAAAAAAAAAAAAAAAAAAAACCTTAAAATGAAAATCAAAACGAACAAGCAAAATACCAATAAATTAAAAAAAGTCAAAACCAAACCAGAAAGTATACACACACACACCACACACACACACACCGCGCGCGCACACACCTAAACCACTGAGCTTGTTTTGTGTTGGCCAACTACTCCTGGACATGGGGCTACCCTTCCATGTGGCAGATCAACCCCATGACATTCAGTTGGATTTTTAATTTTTTTTTGCCAGCCAGTATACATTGCAGATAGCTTCTTGTTTACAGGTGGGAGACTGTGTCCACTTCTATCTGGCTTGAACCTTGTTTGAGTTCATAGGCTCATCAGTCCTGCTGCTGTGTCTAGAAGACAGTTGCCTGGGAAACTTCTGTCCTCTTGGGCTCTAACAATCTTTTCTCCTCCTCTTCAGCAAAAATCCCCGAGCCCTGCCTGAGGCAGGCATTTGATGAAGGCACTGCATTTATTGCTGAGTTTGTTTTTGCCCTTAAGAGCCGAACTGCATCATGGTTTAGAGGGTAGATTGACAAGCCAAACCTATTCGTCTCCATCTGTTTACCTGGGGGGAAAAACGGGGAAGTACAAATTTCTTCACAGTTAAGGTTAACGCAAGAATAAGGAATCCATGATATATAAAGAGGCTCGTAGCCAGTGCTTAGAAGGTCGCGTGCCAGCATTACCTATTACTCGCTTGGCTTTTGCGCATGCGGTCTTCATCCTCCAGCTGTTGTTTGAAATGGGCTCATTCACCAGGCTGAGCAGAACCACTCATGAGTATTTTCAATACAGTGTGAACTCAAGTCGAGGTGAGATGTTTCCTGGATGGACCATCACGGGTCAGAAAATCAGTAGCGTTCGCATCTGAGACGCTGTTGCAGGTGGCAGCTGGACTACTCTCTCGGGTCTCACACGTGGGAAACTCTACCGAGGGACATAGAGAGGCCAAGCTACACACGGTGACGTTCCCCAGAATCCTTTCAAAGTGTCAGAGGATATTGGAACCATGCGAAGGAGGAAGGTGGCGTTTGAAACATCGGGAGAGAGAACCAATTGGAAACAATTGCCTTCCACTCTGCGTATTAAATCACTTCCCCATTTTATGAGGTAGATAGAAAAATAATAAGAAATTATTTCCCCCTGAGGTACCGGGGAGAAATTGTCCTGCGGTATTGGGCTAAGGGCCTCTTGTACCAGTTAATAGCTATTTCAAGGCTGTTTTATTTTAACACACAAATAGAGACTTAGGGAAAGGTGTGATGGGAGCACTAGTTCCTGGATCGTTGAGGGTTTAACATCTGGGCTCTTCCCACCTAATTCCTTAAGGGAACTTCTATTTCAGTTAGAAGCGTCTCGAGGAATCAGGGTACTTACTCAGGGGATGTGAGCTAGGTGTTTGGGGAAGTTCGATCACCATGTCAGGGGTCGATTGGTGAATTACAGCCCCGGGGACTTGTGGGTGGGGATTACTTACGATTTATGATTAAACTCATGCTTTTACTCCGTTCATCAAAGCAGGAACAGTAGAGAGGAACCCACAGAACCTGGGTGACCCTAAAGTTGTCCCGAGTCACTCAGGAAAACATGGCTGTTTATATCGTTTGTGGTGCTGAGTGCAACAGAGAGTGTGGGATAGAAGCAACCGCATAAAACACCTACTGTGTGTCCCATAGAGACGCCCTCATAAGCAAGTGTGTGTAGTGGAGTCTGCAGGCAAAACAAGAGTGACACTTAAGCCAATTGCTAGACTTCTAAGATAATCTTAGTGGTTCTCCATATCCTCCTATTTGTGGCTTCTTAATATATGCTGTCCTTAAGCCAAGGGGTTTAATGAATAGAACAGGGTACCATTGAAAAACCATAGGCCAGCCAGGAGACTCTTCTCTCTCCGTGGACTCACCTCAGTGGTGTCTCTGTGTCTATTGAGGTGACAAAAAAGCTTCCAGGCCCAAAAGGATGACATGAAGAAATGCCCAGCGCAAGTCAGTATGACTTCATTAGAACGACGACCTTTGCCCTTTTCCATTCTCTTGATAGGGATGGCTCCAAGGATGGAGAGTTCATTTTGTATCTGGGTTTGGGTGTTTCTTCCAGAGTCTCCTACTTTGGTGCTTCTGGGCTTGTGATGTACATGTACACACACATCAGGGGATGAGAGATGAAGACAGTGAAAAGGTTCCCACGTCCAGGATACTGAGGTCTCCTCCAGCCCAGCTCCCAAGGAGGAAAGTGAGACCCTCAGCCCCACAGCCCCAAAGAATGGTATCAGCCTTTAATCACAGGTCATGGTGTTTTGTCACAGCAACAAGGACCCTAACCAAGACAGAAATTGGTACCAGGATAGTGGCGTATTGCTGTGACAGACCTGACCGTGTTGTTTGGGGGAGGACTGTGGAAGGACTTTGGAACTCTGGGCCAGAAAAGCCATTAAGTGTTCAAAGTTTGGTGAGCTGTTCTGTGGGAGTTTGGAAGATAAATAAGAATATACAGAGAAATGCAGAGGATAAAGGCCTGGCTTGTGACATTCCAGAGGGAATGTTTGAGAGTCACTTAAGGACTCTGTCAGGGCCTTTGCATATTTTGAGTTAAGAATCTGTACTGTCTGAGCATCTGGGGATGAAGTCGCGATTAACAAGAGATCAGATCTACTAAAGTAAAACTTTTGCTTTTCTAGGACAACAGATGATGCTGGTCAACAGGGGTTGAAGAATCAGCTGTGATTAAGGAAAAAAACCACCATCCTCATCGAGGTGACATCTCCTGGGAAGTGTTTTCTCGGTCAGCACACAGAAGCTGTGTTTCAGAGGTGGCCAAGTTGTACCTCATGTTGGCAGCTGAACCTTATGCGTAAGGATCACACAGGTCTGACTGGTTTTGAAGGCATGGAAGGGTCATGGAGAGCAGCTGAGGCTTGGCACTGTGTGGCAGGGTGGAATCCCTGAAGAGACCCCAGGGGAGAATGTTGGTGAAGGTGCAGCCCAGTTGCAGCAAGGTAACCCAAGATTTTAGAGATGCCAGGGCAGTGGGATGTCCACCAGCAGCAGTAGCAGTGGAGAGAAGACAGCCTGAACCTAGAAGACAAGCTGTGTGTGCTGCAGAGGGAGGGGCCAGAGAAGAGGCGGAAGCCTTTTAAAGGAGTTCAGAAGATCATGCGTGGACCCCAGACCTTACACACTGAGTGGACTCTACCGGACTTCCGGTTTGCTTTGATTTAAATGTGGCTGTGCCTCTTGAAGTAAATACATGTACATATTTATATGTCACATATATAATTCTATATAACTAATTTTTATTTTATATGGGTCCACAGTTGAGGTATTTTTAACTTTTAAAAGAGTTTTTTTTTTTTTTTTTTTTAATTTTAAAAGAGACTGAATTTTTAAAGCATTTGGATTTGTAAAGACTGTGGGACCTTTTAATTTTGAAAAATGTTTTATATTGCGATATCTACACGAATGTGTGACCTTGGAGATGAGCAAGAAAGTAAAAAGTTGTGGCTTAACAGTGATGTGTTTGTGTGTCAAGCTGACAAGGGGTCAATTGTTCTGGCTAGTTATGACACAGGTATAGTCATGTGATAGGAGGTACCCAAATTGAACAAATGTATCCATAAGACCAGGCTCTGGGCAAGGCTAGCATTTTCTCAATTAGCCATTGATGGGAAGGGCCCCACCCATTGTGGGTGGAGCCATCCCTGGGCTGGTGGTTCTGGGTTCTGTAAGAAAGCAGGCTGAGCAAGCCATGGGGAGCAAGCCAGTCAGCAGCATCCCTCCATGGCCTCTGCATCAGCTCCTGCCTCCAGGTTCCTGTCCTGTTTGAGTTCCTCTCCTGACTTCCTTTAATGATGAACAGTGATGTGGAAGTGTAAGCCAAATAAAAAATTTCCTTCCCAATTTGCTTTAGTTCATGGTGTTTATCACAGTCATAGTGACCCTAACTAAGACACTGCTCATCCATCTTGGGTCTTGACTTCATAGTATCTGCTCACTCCCATGAGTAGATCCCGTGGCTCCTCAATGATCCAGATTCAGCCATGTTTTACCCAAACTAAGAACCATGTTCTGACTTCCAACCCTACACCCTCTCCAGACAGGGAGTCATAAAAGTCAGACTCCAGTAAGCTCACCGGAAACACCAGTGAGTAGCATCTGGTTATCAAGACAACAGCATGGGATTCAGCAGGTTCAAGGAGGATTCATCCAACATCGTCTGCTGGACAGGAAATGGAGAGAAACATGAGGAGCAGAGGAGAAGGGATCTGGAAATGTAAATCCAGGCCAAGAGAGAAAAGCCAAGGTGGGCAGACAGATGCTTTCTTCTGTGGTCTAAGATCACTCTCGGGTGTCGGCTCTCAGGGATGGGTAAGAGGACAATTAATTAACACTCGTTTAGAGACTTCCAAAGAGCAAGGAGAGATGGAACTGGTGGAATTAGGTAGCTTTGACCACAAGGTCTGAGACAGAGAGCAGAAAGCGGCCACTGTGATTACCTTAGACCAGAGAGGAATCTGGGTCCCACTTTCTTGTAGAGCAACAGCTAGGCAGAAACTGGTGTTTTGTCAAGTCCATAACTGAGGGATTCCTGGAAACAATGTTCAAACCCTCCAGTCCCAAGGCAGGATAGACAAAGGGTTTGAAGCATAGAGAGACCTGGGGGCATCTTATATCTCCACTCTCATTTTCTTTCAACTTCCCTGGGTTTCTTTCCCCGGTGTTACTGGGAGCTTGGGTTCTGGGCACCATGCTAAGTTTTCTGTTTAATCTTCACATTGGTCTAAGGAGCCAAGTGTCACTTACTTTCATTTGAGGACACTGTGGTTAAGAACAGGGAGGGGACTTTCCTAAGGGAAAGGAACACATGACAGCAGACGGACCCTGGGGCTGTGTGTGTGCTATTGTGGGTACTAGCCATGTCTTTCGCTGCACAGTTTTAAGATGCCTACACCATGATCTCTAGTCCCTCTGTCAGATGCACCAGCCACAGACTGAAGAGAAGACAGTGACTGCTGGTTTTCCAGAGGACCTAGGTTCAGTTCCCAGCATCCCCATTGGGTGGTTCCCAACAACCACCCATATCTATAGCTCCAGGGGATTAGATGCAGTCTTCTGGTCTCCTAGGGCGACCCCCTAAACATACATACACACATGCATACTTACACGCATGCATGCACATGTCCACATGCATGTGCACACACATACACACTTGTAGAAAATAAAAATAAAGAGCTCTAGCTGGGGGCTGGAGAGATAACTCAGGGGTTAAGAGCACTGAGGTCCTGAGTTCAAGTCCCAGCAATCACATGGTGGCTCACAACCATCTGTCATGGGATCCGATGCCCTCTTCTGGTGTGTCTGAAGACAGAGTATTTTCATATAAATGAAGTATATAAATCTTTAAAAAAAATCTCTGTCTTGGTTCCCAAATCACTTTAATCTTAGGGTTTTTTGGTTTTGTTTGTTTTTGGTTTTTTTGTTTGTTTGTTTTTGTTTTTTGTGTATTTTGGGTTGGGGACAAACTCTATACCAAGGCACATGTACGGAGGTCAAAGGTCAACTGAGAGAGTCAGCTCTCTTCTTCTGGAATGTGGGTTCTAGGGATCTACACAGGTAGTCAAACTTGGCCATAAGCAGCTTTACCTGCTGAGCCATCTAGCTAGCTCCAGAGTCCATAGTCTTAGCCTTTCCACCAACACATCTCCATGGTACCCACTGATGACCTTTGCAGGGCTTTTAAGAGGAAAATCTTCACAAGACAGGACCAGTACCGCCTCATTCCACCCTGCTTCCAAGAAAGAGGTTCTTACTTCTCTTCTGAGAAAACACTCTACAACCCAGCTGTATGGGGTGGGAGATACCCCAGGGGCATCCCTGGGATCTTGAGAGTGTCACAGAGGAGGCAGAAACAGCACGCTGACAGAACAGTGGTAGCCTTTGAACTTGGAGACGCTCAAAGGCACGCTGTGGTTACCCGGTCCCCAACGCCCTGATTCGGCAACCCACTGCCAAACCCGAATTCACAAGTTCCTCTCTGTCCAATTCATAGCAAACCTGTTTCCCAATTCATGACAAGAAGACATTGTGTCAAAACCAAGTGACATTGTGGTATGAGATCCAACACCCAGTGTACCCCTCCCCCCAAATACTCCCATTGTTCTGCCCTCCGGAGGGGGGGCCAATCCATCAACAGCCAGAACCGATGAGTCAGTTTGTGGTCTTGGTAATCCGACTCTCAGACACAGGGGAGTTAGGGGTTTGACCGTGGACCCTGGCCAAGGGTGGGTCCAAGGTGAAGTGATTTTCAGCCTAACCTAGGAGTCATCCTGTATTCATCTGGCTTCTCCTGAGGCTTCCAGGCTGGAGCTGCCCATACAGTGAAGGGCCCTCATATCCCAATTCTGTCATTTAGTAGCCCCCCAAGAAGAGAACATAAGCATTCTTTGATATACCAATTCTATAGGCTGCCATGTCAGTGGTACAAGGCTAGTGCTGAGGACTGGAGGAAGAAGATGGTTGAAAGACTATGGCTCATAGTAGGTCTTCAGATCAATGGTATTGTTCACTTTGTGCCAAATGCTCACATTAAAGTTTTGGCACAACTGGGTGTTCACTTCTAGAGCATTCCAGACAGAGAACCAGAAATACCATGTCCCAACAGTTTGTTCAAAGAAAGGGACATCAACAAAGGAAAAGGGCTAGACAGAGAGAAAGCAAAAATAGCATTGTGAAATTGTTACTCTGGTGCCAGAGTGCAAGGCAGGGCTGTAGAGTCATCTGGGCTGGGTTATGGGGCATGGGAAGCTGCTCTTCTGAGTTTGTTGTCTAAATAGCCCAGGGTCAAAGTCAACCTTGACTCCCGTTCTCCACTTCCAGGTCTTTGCTGCCAACAGACACTGAGCATACAAGGCATGGGAGAAGCTTCTAAAACGCCAGGTTGCCCTTCTGTCAGAAAGTCATAAGAAAAAGAGAGACAGACAGACACACAGACACACAGGCAGAGGACACACACTCTTTGCTCTTCAGCTACAAGTCTAGAAGATAACTCAAGCAGAACCTCTCCAAGTCCACTGATAGGGCCCAAGTTACTCCTAGGTATAGCAAGTGTGCATGCTTGTCTTTGACTCTAAGGACACGGCAGAAGGGAGGAGCCTCGCAGAGATGTTTTGGCATTCATCCTGTGGTTCTGAGCCAGTTTTCCTAACACCTTGGGAGATGGATGGTTGGAGGTTGAGTTCAAGCTGCAGGCCGGAGACAGTGGTCAGCAAATCTGGGGCATGCCTGGGACCCTGTGTCTTCCAGTGGGTGGTGTAGTGGGAGATATTTAAAACTGCAGCATCCAATCTGGCTTTCCTTAATCTGCCGCCATTTTCCCGACTAGCCTAGGCCTGCGACCACTAGTGGAGGCAGCGTACTGCAGCTGCTCAGCTCAGGCCGTCTGCTCAGGCGGTCAGAGACACCGGGCCCTGCCACCCACGAGACGCCAGCATGGAGATGGCTCTGCCGATCTACCACACTGTCTCTACAATGCTTGGCTGAGCCCAGACCATCCCGTCATCCACGTGGGCCTGGTAGAAATGAGATTCTAATGCTTAGATTATAAAGGCTTTATATGCTTGGTAATGCTCAATAACAAGATGCCCATGCAATCAGAGGTGTAACCCAGCACCCAACCTAGATATATCAACTACCTTTTATTGCTAGAGATAGGCACATGTCCACTTCCATGCTCTCCCTGCTCTCTTTCTCTCTCCCTCTCCCCTAGCTCCTCCTCTTCCTCTCCTTACTCCTCCCACTTTAGCTCCTCCTACAGGGCGGGACATCCTGGAGCAGAGGCTCCAGTTGCTGATGCTCCGCTCTTCCATGGTTTCAGCCAATCGCTGACGGTGTCTATGGTGGCTGCTGTTCCATCGTGAGCTCTGTGTTGCTCTACCTAGGAGAATCTTAAGGCAGGAAGGGGCTCGCAGTTTCAGAAGGATTTCTCTGTGGCTGCTTGACCCCCATGAGCTTAGGCAGAGCATCATAGAGGTGACAGGAGTGTCTTCACTTACAGAGGAGCAGCGATCATCTGTCGTCCAAGGATCTACCTCTAGAAGATCTCAATCCTCCAGCACCCTGGCCTTGGTTTTATAGCCTCACTAAAGAGTGCCACAGCTAGGACCAGACATTCAACATTCAAGAATGTTTCTCGTCTCAACCATAACATCCACCTCTGTGTTTCCCTCCTGGGCAGTGGTTTCCTTAGAACTTCTGTTTATCGCCTCAGTCTGAGCCCCACCCACCTACCCCTTTGATAAGTCTTTCTCTCTAGCTACTTGACCACCATGTTGGTAAGAGTGAGTTTAACTGGGTAACATTATTATCCCGATGACTTTGAGACCTTGAGGTGATCCTTGAGGAAATTTCAATGTAGGCAACTCGTGGCCATCTGGCCATCTGGCCCATTGGAAACGTCCGGTGAGAATCGGTCAGAAAAACATATGCATCCTACAAGTCCAAACAGAAGCTTGGGGGAATCAAAGGATCGCAGACCAAATGCGTGAACTTGCACACGTGTGCGCACAAGAGGAAGGCCATCAAAACATGGCTTATTCCATGAACACACATGAGACCCATATGAACCATGGAAAAGCCAGTACACAAATTGACCTACATTTTCCTAGGCAAGCTGCACACAGGGTGCACATCGTCAGGGACAGGAGTGGGCTGGTGACAGCATATGAGGCCACTCTCGTCATTCACCCCAACCCCATTAATTAGCTCACTTAATTAGCTGCCTGTCTTCCTACTTGCCTATTAACTTTTTCTCTCTCCTCATTCTTTCTTTCCTTCCTTCCTTCCTTCTTTGTTTCTTGAAATAGGTTCTCACTCTGTAGCCCACCCTAGGTTACTCTCAAAGTTTCCATCCTCCTGCCTCCGTCTCCCAAGTGCTGGGATCACAGATACATGCCACTTGGCCCAATGGTTCACACCTTACCTTGGTCCTTAGGCTCTTCTCTGGCCTCTCACTAAAGATATTATCTTTAATCCCCTATTTTGTCCAAAATCCCGCTACTCCTTTGTTCTAGCATCTATAAAAGTCCTCTTGCATAAAAAAAAAAAAATTGTGTGTGTGTGTTTTCCTGTGTGATACATCCTTACACTTGACATATGCAAGGGATAGCAACAAAGGCAAAGCATTCTGGGCCAATCTTAGCACTCCCTCCAACCTGTTCAGCTGTATCAGCACTAGGGAAGGTAGGTCTCAGAGTTCATGGTGGAAGAACAGAGAGGCACCAGGGCATGCTTTAAATTAGAAAGTCGTCTCTGTAGCAGGAAGGGGCAAACCATGCCCACATGTGCACACCACATGTGCCAGCCCTTGCTGCCACACAGCTTTCTGTCAGAAAGGCTGGGAGGCTGGAGGGCACTGTGTGTGGTCAGCTTCTGTGGGCATCTGGCTATTGTTTGTCGAAGGGACACCAAGATGTTGCTTCTTCAGCCAACCTGCACCAAGGTGAGTTTCTGTCCAGGAGCTCAGGGATGGCATTTTATGGCTAGAGAAGCATCCCCTTTGCTTTCCAGAACCATGAAATACTAAGAGTGAGAAGTGGTAGAAACTCATCAAATGTGTTACAGAAAATACCAGTCTTGCTACATGCAAACTGGTATAAGACTGGGGAGCAGGTAGGTGGGAAAAATTGACCTTAATCCCACAGGCCACGGGACTAGGAGATGACTCAATCATTAAAGTGCTTGCCACATAAGCCCGAGGAGTTGGGTTTGTAAAAGTCAGGAACAGTGCTAGTGAAGTGGCCACAGGTGGACACTGGGTATGCTGGCCAGCCAGGGTCACTGAGGAGCTGAGGTAGAGGCTCTGAGAAAGTGGAGAGTGATAGAGAATTCCTGATGCCAACCTCTGGTCTCTAAATGTGTGCAGTAACATGCAATCATTTACATTCAATGCACTTACACACACATGTGCGCTCACACTCACATGCACTTATGCACATGTTCACACACATGCACTCATATGCACACACACTCACTCACACACACATACACTCACCCTTGCACACACATGTACTCATATACACATGCACTCACAACACACATTCACATACATACACAGGCACTCCCATGCATGTAACTACACTCACGCACACACGCACTCACACATACATGCATTCACACATATATGTACTCATTCATACACACATGCACTCACAACACACATTCACCCACATGCACTCACACACACATGCACTCTCATACACGTATACTCATTCACACACGCATACACTCACAAACACATTCACACACATGCATTCACAGACATACACTCACACACATGCACCCACACACACACATGCACTCATACATACATGCACTCACACACATGCACTCACACTCACGCACTCACACACATATGCACTCAGTCACACACACACAAATAAAAACAAGTATGTGTGTCTTGCTCCCAAAGTCTCTCAGTTCTTGCACTGTCTGAGACACAGCGCCTCTTTCCAAAGGCAGCCAGGGCACTGACACTTTCCAAAAGAATCTGGGTGTAGAATCCTTCAAAACTATTGGCCTGAGAAACATTTGGAGAGAAAAGTGAATCCATTCTTGCAAGTGGGAGAAATGGAGGCACAGAAGCAAAGAGAGGAGCCCTCGGTAGCACACCAATTAGCAGACACCCGGGTTCCTGACCATCTGTGGACGCAGCTTACGTCTGTCTTAGGTGTCTCTCATGACCTGAGATAATCCAGGAGTAGAGTATGTTTCTCAGTCACTCAACAAATACTTCTGTGGTACCTTCTGGTTAGATGCCGGAAATCCAAAACCCAAGCAAGGCAGGTCTCTGCCTTCAAGGAGATGGTAATATACCAGAACAGAATAAGCCTCAATTAGAGTCCAGAAAGTGGCTGGTTAGTTCCAGTGTGCACAGTTCCATATGGAGGACTCCAGAGAACACAGATTTCATTCACTGGGCATTTGAAACAGCAACAGTTCCCAATGACATGGTTTTGGTCTCATGGCCACAACCTATTAATTGCATGTAATTGTACAAAAGACAGCTCCGCTGCTCCAACCACTGCAGAGATCACCCGTGTGACTCAGGAGCTGTGGCCCATCTCCTTTCAAAGTCTGAAGGTGGCCTGCCACAGAGGCTCTGCAGTTCGGTTCGCATGTCTGCAAAGTGGGTGTCTGTGTTACCTTCTGTCCCTCAGGGTGAAAAGCCATGTGACATTTTACAGAACTAGATAATCAAAGAGGAGGAATTGACCAGCAAAGGAAAAGGTGATATACAGAAACTCAGTTGACACTCTTGGTGAAATCTGTGTAAGATGTGAACGGTGCCATCAGAAAAATGAACATAGTAGGTACACAGGAATTGTGACAGATCCAAGACAGACAGCAAGAGGCAAGGGCTGACCTCACAGAGGAAGCTGAGGACATGCGTGTCCCAGGCAAAAGTGACTCCAGTAAAAAACAGAGTGGGGAGGGGTTTCAAATACCAAACTACTGAGCTTACTGGATGGTAGACAGGTGGACACACCCTTGGATGGTAGACAGGACACACCCACCAGGTGTTGCAAAGCCCTGGAGGGTATATGAGGCAAGGCCCTCATACAGCACCCTGGATCTGACTAGAACATGAAAAGAAAACATGGCCTTTCTCCACGTCTTATGCTTCAACCTATGAAGTGCCAAAGGATGTTCCCGTGGCTTGTATTGCTCCAATGGCTGTGTCCCCGTGGATACCCTAAGCAAATAGGCCTATAGTGTCCTAGTGTATAGCTTTAAAGGGTTGGCATCTTAAAGTTGACACAGCAATGCTCAGCAGGGCTGGGGAACCCAGGAGCTGAACCTTCATGACCCCAGCACAGAAACAATGGAGATGGTGGTGGTAAACTCCTCTGGAACTGTGAGCCAAAAGAAACCTTTCCTTCCGCAAAGTTGATTTACTCTCGATTTTGTTATCATGACAGAAAGCTAACTGAGAAGGAGGATCATAATTTTTCCCCCACTGTTTTAACTGGCTTTGCCGTGTTTCTGCTTGTCAGGATGATTTTAGGATTCTTTGCTGCTCTACAGAGATATGTTAGCTTGAAGTCACACTCTGGGCCTTGGCCTCTGAGGGAGTCCATCAGAGCCCCAACAGAAACAGCAGAAATGCATAGAAATTAGGATCTAAGAAGGATCTGGTTTCGAAGACATGGTTATGCCTTAATGTCTGAAGGGCTTGTTTCCAGAATGTTCTGTAGATATAGAAACCCTAAGATGCACAAGACCCTTTTATAAAATGGCAGGGGGCAGGTCTGCATCAGACCCCCCGCACTCCATGCAGACTGTAAGTGACTTCCGCCATGGAAACCACGGGTACCATATTGCCAAGAGATTAACAGCCAGAAGAAAATCCAAACACGTTCAGTATGGACAAAACAAAGTCTTTTTCTGGATATTTTCCATCTGAAATTAGGACACTTTGCTGGTTCAGGACTCATGAATGTCACAAACTGACCATACAAATTGCACAGAGGTTAGGATAATCCAAAGAGAAACATAGACAGATGGCTCCAGACCTGCTGCTATTCTGGGTCCAAAGGGACAACAGAAGGAAATTTCCCAGAACTCAGGGACAGGGAGGCATGAAAAGCAGGCGACCTCCTTTGTGGGAGAATGGCCAGACCAAGAGACTCTTCAGTAAGGCAATAAGGGACTGTCTGTCCCACATCACATGTATTTTCCTCTCTGATCCCATCAGTGACCTTGTTCTAAAGTCAGGACGCTTCAGTTTCTGTGGGGAGGAGGTGGGGTGGGGAGGAGCACCCCGGACACGGTGAGGAGAAATGTCAATGGGTCCTGTTTCCACTTCCTATGTGCTGTTTGGGGTTACACATATAATCTTGTACCCCAGTTGATACTTGGTAATTTCAGGTCACAGAGAAAAGATTTTTATATTATTGGTAGCTCAGAACTCTCACACTGGGATAAACTGTTAAGGGACCCAAGAGAAAGAGACAAGAACAAGATGGAAACCATAGCTAGGAGAGGCTACCTGGTCCAGGCAACCTTCCTCCCAGCTTCTCTACAGAAAATGTCTAGAGCTCTGTTCTGTTTTCCCCTAAGATCACTACCCTTTCTCCTTCTCTCTATGTAAAACCTGAGGCCACTAATCCAATGGTGCTGGGGGTACGGCAGAGGCAGGGAGCTCTCTCTAGAATCACTGACCGACCAGTCTAGCTGATGCAGAGAGTCCTAGGTTCAGTGGGAGATCTCATGCCCCCAGATAAAGTGGAAACTGAGTATGGAAGACAACCGGTATCTACTCATAGTCACACGCATGCGCACACACCATGCACACCGGACCCCACATGTAAACTTGTGTATCCACACACAGTAAATGTCTTGAAAAAGAATCCTAGTGACTTTTGTTTCTCCCTGGACAGAATGAACGCCAGTGAGTATCATAGACCGTCTGCCCCTTACCCCACCGGAAAGTGTTCAGCTGGAGAGAAGACTCTAGGGTCTATCCCAAAAGATCACGAATAATGAACCGCAGCGACAGCCACAGGGGTGCTTACTCGGCCCTTGCTCTACTCTGAGATTAGCTGTTAACATTTAAATACTAAAGGTGGTTCACATAATATCCAGGACTGTAGCACCTAGGCCTGTGTTCTCAGATGGCAAATGTCGATCATAATTTAGGAAGACTCTACCTTCATGGCAAGAGGATGGTCTCCATTTCTCTGCCTTACATCACCTCTAATTTCTTCAATATACCCGCTACATGGGGGTATTCATAGCGTCTTTCTGGCCCCTGACACAGGAAGTGCGGATTCTTCAGACGGCTAGGCTGCCATTTTCTTAAAGTGCTTTGGTGGAACAAAATAGTCAGTCAAGAAACACTGAGAAGTTAGGGTATTTTGTTTTCTTCAAGAACATGGTCCCAGGCACACCCATAGCCGCCTTGTGCCTGTTCCCTCTCTCCAAGGCACTTCTGTCTTCATTTCTCCTGAGCCTGTAGGAGCTTCTCTTAGGTCAGACCTCTATTGAACGTGATTTCTAAGTGGCCTAAAATGATCGCTACAATCCAATATCCATTTTCTGGTCTTTCCCTTGGTCCCTCACAGCTACCTTGGGCCAATGTCTCAATTTCTCAAGTTCAATTTCCCAGGTAAGACATGAATTTCTCTTTTCATCTCTTTGAATCAGGCAGAGCCATGCTGGGCATAGCTGCCTGCTGGCCCTCCTGTGCAGCGAGGTGGTTGAAGCCCCGCCTACGTGGGAAGGAAGAGATCACGTGGTCTCAAATCGGTCACCCACGGCGCCTGGGACTCTAGAGACAGAAATGGGTTCAAGAGTAGGCGGAACATGCCTGACGCCCATAACATGCTCTCTACTTTTACCTGGAAACAGAGGACACCATAGACTCAAAAACAGTTGTCTTAAGCAATTTGCTTTAATTCTCTCAGGAGGTGCGGCCTAGCCAGCACTTGGCTTCCAGAGGACGGAGTCGTCGTGTACAGAACAACTGTGCTCAGGGCCACCGAGTCCTCAGTCACAGAAGCGGATGGAAGCAGTTAGCTCGGGTAATGAATTTGTAATGCTGAGCTCCTGGCTTCCGCCCGCTGGCTGCCTGCTGGCCTTTCATAACAGTATGACACCATTGGCTAACAACACCCATGCTGGGGGGTCACGCTGCTGCACCCCACCCACCCACCCACCCAGATGCACCTCCTCTGGAGTGACTGTGACAAATTGGCCTTTATTGGTCTGAATTTGGGAACTTCGTGTTATTTGCCTCCGTGACAGAACAACGATTCTCTGTTTTCTCCCTGGCCCCCTCCCATCTCTGCAATGGTCAAGGGCAGAGCGAGATTCCCAGGCTTGGAAGAAAAAGGAAATTTGGACAGGGTCGGAGGCAGAGGGGTTCTATGATCGTGCTGTGTAGCCTTGGGCAAGCTGCTTAACCTCTCTGAGCTTCACAGCTTCTACTTGTTCGGTAGAGACAAAAATATCTCGTTGGCTTGTTGGGTGAATAGCATGAGAAATACAAGGGACCCACATAGCTCCAGCTAATGTACAATAAACAACTACCTTGACCTCTCTCAACACCCAAATGCCTTCTTATTAGGACAGCAAGGCCCTCAGTAGACAGCTGTAGAGCCCTTCGTGTGTTGGGTGAATGGGTAACTGAATGAATGAGTGAGAACATGAATGACCAGGGGCCAGTGAATGAATGAATGGATGGATGAATGGATAAATGAATGAATGAATGAATGATGAGTGAATGAGCAAATGAATCAGTGAATGAACAAACCTTCTAACAATCCCCAACAGGCACACACCACCTCTGTGAGACTCAAACACTGGCCTTAAAGGTGATCCACCTCCACTGGCCTGAAGCTGGGATTAACTTGATCTTACCCTGCAGGTCTAGCCCTTCCCAGAATTTAGCAGCCTAATCCCTTCAACAAACAGTCAGGAGAAAGGTGGCCAGGCCAGCAGAGTAGGGGGTAGGGGAGAGGAGGGCTTGGACCTTGGTCATTGCTGAGCCATATAAACCAGGCCAGACCTCGCCCTTCCCTGGAGTGGGGACAGGCAGGTGAGTGGGAAGGAACCCTTCCATCCTTTATTTCTCTTCGGAAAGGCAGGTACAGGCCTTGACTCAGACATGAGCCTTCCTGAGTTTTCATGTCAGGGGAGGTCTCCCACTGGAAGACAGCTGGTGACAGTCCAAGCCTCCGCTGTTGACAGAGATCTCACACCTGCCAGGCTGTGCCCATTTGCTCTACCTGCTTCCTCTTACCCGACTGTCAGTCCATCTGGTAGCAAAGCTAAGCCATAAGACCTGAGTTCAAGGTCACAGAGGGCAGGCACGCAGGGGCCTGCCTCTGTTCCCATGAACAGCTTCTAATAGCATCTTCACGATGCTGAGATCAGACACCGTCCTGTAATGTTTGACACACACACTGCCGTCTCTGTGGTTATCCCCATACCACAGATGAAGAAACAGAGGCACACACAGAAAGGTCATTAGCTATTAGCTAAGGCGAGTCAGCTACACATGGCTGAACGAGGAGATGGGTGACCTACTCAACGCCTCATCTGCAGCTTACCACCTTGGCCAAGAGTAGCCTTTGGCTAGTATAGCTCCCAAAGGGCACATCTTTAACCAGCTCCTTCCTGTCTGGAATGACTGTCAGGGCAAAAGCTGTGATGTCAGATAAGACACAAGTTCAATCTTTCTATGTCTCGAGTGTGTGTGTGTGCACGCGTGTGTGTGTTTTATGGCTGCTGTCCTTCTCTAGTGGCTTCCTCCAGGGTGGCATTTGTTACCTCAGCCGGTCTGGGGGTTCTCTTCAGTCACATCTTGGCTCATCATCACAGGGGCACCATCGAGGTCTAGGTTGGTGCCGAGGGCCATGGGCCTCTCTCGCCTTGTCCTGTGTTATGTTTGCATGGTTGCTACAAAGGTTACAACGGGGAACACACCTGGACATGTGAGTTCAGGCAGAAGACAACCATGGGTTGGGGCTGGACTCTTGTTCACACAACAAATGACTTTTACAGCCACAAAGAGGGAAACCTATGCTCAGTTTCAGGGGCAGAAATATCTCAGCCGAAAAATGAATTCTCGTGGTCTTACAACTGTGTGCTCAGAAAGCAGGAATCCCAGTGCCTCCGACAGCTTAGAATTAGCCAGCTTTCCTTGACTATAACAAAATACTCAAGAAAGTTACCTAATGGAGGAGGGGCTGTCATGGTGGGGAAGGTGTGGTAGAGACCAGGAAAGGAAGGGGTGAGGATGAGGGGTGGAAGGATGGAAGGGGGAAAGGGTAAGGGAAAGGATGAGGGATGGGGAGGGGGAGGGAGAGGGAGATAATGAGGGAGAGGGTGAGGGAGAGGGAGATAATGAGGGAGAGTGTAAGGGAGAGGGAGAGGGGGAGGAAGAAGATGCTAACTTTCTCCTCTTCCTTACCATTCCAGCTTATGGGCACTATACTGCCCACAGTCAGGGCAGTCCCCTCTCAGTTAATCCTTTCTGGAAACCACCCTCACAGACACACCTACAGGTGCACCGGATCAGTCTCCAGGGTGTCTGTGACTTCTGTGTTAGGCTGACAAGAAGGATCAACCATGCCAAGCTACAACCATATATCCAATGTCCACATAAACATATGTATTCACACGCACACATTTCAGAGAAGGCAGCTGGGTGGAATCTCACTGTGGACGGAGGGTGAGTTGGTTCAGATGAAAGGGGAGGGCCACAGATTAGCAAACTTATCATCACACATTCAATTGGATTCATAGCTGGGAAGAGGCATCTGGCAGAGAGTGATTAGACACTTGACAAAGTCCAGACTTCCGGATCCAGCCACCCTACCTGCAGCAAGCTGACCTAAGGGATAATGAAAGAAAAGGATTTACAGAGGACCTACCTCCAGCATCAGCTCCAGGGGATACAGCGCCCTCTTCTGGCCATCTTGGACACATGCGCTTACATGCACACACACCCACACAGATGCACACATATACACAGAGTTTAAAAATAAAACAATAAAATAAAATGAATCGTGTAGGTGTGGTGCACACCTAAAATCCCAGCAGAGAGGAGGTCAAGGATGGAGCAATAGAATGCTTAGCTCGTCTTTGACTACACAGAGAGTTCAAGGCCCGCCTGGGATAAATGAGACTCTGTTGGGGGCTGGGTTATGAGTCACCCACCACCCGGTGTACAATTATGATCCAAGCACTTGAGAGCCTGAGGCAGAAGAATCAATAGTTGAAGCAAGCCTCTCAGCCTTGTAATATGTTTGAGGCCAGCCTGACCTACGTGAGAACATCTGAAGAACAATAAAAAAAAATTGATTTGAAGTGAATAACTCTCAACAGGAGTTTGTTGAATGGCCATCCTGGTCACCCCTTGCATGTAAATAACATACCCAAACTTGATGATTTAAAACAACCCAAATTCTAGACTTTGGTTATGGCTCTGGTCTGAGTACAGGGCTAGGTGGTGACTGGTCCTGGTTCATGAGCTGTGCTCAGATGGGTGGAACCACAGAGTCAAGGCCTGGCTCAGCTTAGAATCTTTGTGGTCATGGTGTCCCCATTGTGTGAACCTCAGGGGATCACTTTCTCCCTTAGAGACTCAAGACTCTAAGATTCCATGTTCTCAGTGAAAGTAAGTTAAAAAAAACTCTCCCATGTCTTAAAGTTTGTCCCAAGAAAGAGACAGTGCAAGGTGACCCTTGTCCATCTGATCAATTGGACTCACAGATCAATATACACAGGGATAAAACCTGGGTGATTGGTCCCACCTCTCAATGGACACACAGCTTAGTTAATTGTCTGTGGTCTTGTTGTTGTTTACGATTTGATGCCATGTTATGTTTGATAACCGAGTTGACAGAGAAACAATGTGCATGCGAGGTTGTGTAAGCAGAGTTGCTGGATGCTCACATCCTCATGATGGCTCACATCTGCAACTCTAGACACAGGGAAGTCTATCGGCCTCTTCTGGCCCCTGAAGGTACTGCATGCCCCTGGCGCACATAGACATCCAGGCACACATAAACACATTAAATAAATAAATCTTTTTAAAAAGGCTAGAACAAATAATATTATAGAAATCTTATCCAAATATCAAAACTCTCTTTTCTGTTGCTATGGAGATGAGTTATTTTCTTCTATCTATTTTTTTCTGTTTTTTTCTAAGATCTTTCCCCCCCACAAGTCATCTCTAGAGGTATGGATCTCAGCGATGATTAAGCTTAATAAAATTCCCACTGAAGTTGCCGTGTTCAGTGTCTCTGAAGGTTTCTGAGTACCTAAGGTACCATTTGGCTGGAAGAAAATGGAAACCAGGCTCCTTTTGAGAAGCGTCCGGTTCCCATCAGCTGACCACCCCCTGCATTTATGCTCCTGCCTGCCCTGTGGAGTTTGAGTGCCCAGCCCTCATACGTCTGCCAAGCAGCTCTGACAGTCCCATAAGACAAAACTAAGGCAGAGCAGCGCAGGTTGGTGGGGAGAAGGGCAGCTAAAATGTACATCATCTTGGCATCTCTGCCCATCTCAACCTTTCTCCCTGAGATACGCCAGAGTAACGAACTATGGAACCAGCAAGGATCACCAGCCATGCAGACAAGCCTAGATAAAGGAGTAGAAAGGGTGAGCGGATGAAGGAACACACCCAGAGTGGGAATAAAAGAGGCAGAGGTGGCCACATCAGGGGGTCGTCTCGGTTTGAGAATGGGCAGAGATGTCAGTGACGAGAAAGCATGGGGAATGGTCATTTCACGCCTCTTAGAACACGAGGCGGAGGGCAGTGAACCCTGGCCTCCATGGCCACGCCCACCGCTGCTCAATCACCAGCAAAAATGT
This sequence comes from Mastomys natalensis, assembly GCA_021653895.1. NCBI lineage: Eukaryota > Metazoa > Chordata > Mammalia > Rodentia > Muridae > Mastomys > Mastomys natalensis. The sequence goes on from JAJTUV010003557.1 coordinate 74,610, forward strand.
GCTAGCAGCATCCAGAAGGACACCGCCGCCTCTGTGTGGTCAGTACAAGAGGAATAAGTTGCCTGTGACCGTAGAAAACATCCCTACTCTGAAAGGCCCAAGCGTGAGGCCGCCCAAACTCTCCAACTTTCTCAGCACCAAGAACATGGTGCCGCAAATGGAAAAAATCTCACCCTGGCCTCGTGTGACAGGTCGCCGTCAAAAGGCAGGCGCTCAAAAGGTATTATATGGCGTGATCTTCAGGCTCTGTGAGTAAGGCAGGTACGCAACGAATCCTCAGGCTGTCTCATTACACAGAGGAAAATGTTCAGGATGTAAACAGAAGCCCTTGTGGCCACAAGCATGACTTCGCCAGTCATTTGAAAGCTGATTTCAAGGGTGTGGTTTTGCATAAATCACCTTGGTTGCTAGTTGTTAATTTTTTTTGTAAATTCCATATAAGTGGGATGCTCTAAAATAGTTTTTATTATGATGATGATGATGAAGGTGTGTGTGTGTGCATGAGGGCTTGCCATAGTCCATCTGTGGAGGTCAGAGGACAAATTGCCAGAGTTGTTTCTTTTCTTTTTCCATGTGACTCAAGTTTTCAGGCAGCTGGCTGAACCGTCTCACCAGCCCTTAAGCTGAGCACGTTTTTTAAAAAACCAAGTTTGTTGTTACTGTTGTTTTGTTTTCTATGTAGTACCCTCTGGGACATTATGCAGTCTAGAGTAGTTTGCCAGGCCTGTGAATGCACACACACTCATAGACACACAAATTCACATCAATATACATCATACAGGGCTGTGTTAGGCCTGGCCTAATTGTAGGAAACTTTACTAGTTCACTGTTGAACATAACCCTTGTTAAGAAAGTCAAATTATAAGGTGGACTTATATAGTGAATTCCAGGACAGCCAGAGCTACATAGTGAGACTCTGACTAAGAGGAGAGAGAGAGAAATATATATATATATGCTATTTATTTAATTAGATATACATTCATGTATTTATAAAGTTATAGAACCCAGCATAGGGATTTACACTAGAATCCTAGTACTCAAAGGAGGCTGAGATAGAAGACCTGAGAGTTCAAGGCTAGCCTAAGATACTTAGCAAGACTCTATTTCAAAAACATTAAGCTAAGTTGCATAAATTTACAATGAATTTATTTTAAGGAAAAAGCAAAGGCCATGAATGCATCCGGTTGGGCAGAATGCTTGCCTAGCAAGCATGAAGCGTGAGTTCGATCCCCAGCACCACATAAAACCAAGCATGGTGACACATGACTGCCAGCCCAGTACTAAGGAAGGGCAAACAAAAGGTTCAGGAGTCCAGGGTCATCCTCAGCTATAGTGAGTTTGAGGTTAGCCTGAGCTACATGAGCCCCTTGTCTCAAAAAAAAAAAAAAAAAAAAAAAAAGAAAGAAAGAAAAAGAAACACCTAAAGTTTGCAGTACTCAAAGCACCCACTCTTGTGACTTGACAACGAACACTAGCCTCCCTTCTGGTTTTGAGGGTCTCCCCACGCATCATCTGTCATAGGACTATTCTAGCATGTCACACTGCCGGAAGCCGTCATCATGATGTTTGCTGATGTCCTGCTGGCGGCTCAGTCAACAGTGGTGGAATGATTCATAGCTCAGTGAATGCCTGAACTCGGGGCTCTTCAGTCCCTAAGGAGCTAGCTACTAACCCTTCACATGGCTGTGGCTTTATTAAAAATATACAATGTGTGTGGATAACGAGTCACATCTCCCTAACACATCTTAGAATAAACCTAGGGACAACGTGGAATGGGAGGGGGTATGTGTACACACACACATACATCCTTAAAATGACCTTGGGTATCTCAGGAGGTAATACACATTCCTCTAACCTCATTACCCCAACAGTCGATTTGCTCGGAACTCTGAGGCCATGCACGGAGGGAGTCCAAGGCTATCCTCAGTTTTTCTGCCTCCTTCTGAGCACAGAGACCATAAACAGCCAGAACCAGAGAAGCATCTTGAGGGAGGGAGGGAGGTAGGGAGGGAGGAAGGGAGAGAGAAAGCTGAGACAGGGGCATTAGAAACTCACCCAATTAATTAGCCAATACTGAGGACCCAGCCATCTGGATAACCCATTGATGAGGATGGCAGGGGGGCTAGTCCCCAAGCCCCTTGTGGGTTACCGCAGCCTGAGGCAGCTCATCCTCCTCTCCCCCCACCCCCCACCCCAAAGCCACTTAAATATTTGATGCAAAATCAAAGGCCTGTTCCAACTTTTATGAGCTGGTGCCAGGCGCCCACCCCTGCCACCATCTCCCCAGGAGCCCCCACCCCCGTGCTGCGCGGCCCTGGTCCTCCATCAAGCCCGGTGCATTAGGACAATTAGCGCTAGCCCACTGGCGCCAATTAGCAGCCAATAGTGTCTATATTATGAAGAGGGGGCGGCAGGGCGCCTCTGTCTCCAGCCGGCCTTCACACTCAATTACATTAAGTGGAGGCTCGGAGCCGAGGCCCGGTGGACAGTTGCTGGGGTAATTGTGTCTTCTCCCTGGCTGCAGGCGATCTCCAGGCTCCCTGGTCCCCAGACCGACTCTCTTCCTTGTCTAGTTTCATCACTACAAACTCCTCCCAAAGAGAGAACCTAGGAAGGACGCCAGGGAAACAGGGAGAGAGCCCTAGGATAAAATCCCAATATGCGCCCGCCCGCCCTCCCTTCCCCCTCCCCTCCCCTCCCTTCCCTCTCCCCCTCTCTTCACTTACTCAGCACAGATGCTCACCCAGTACACCTGCTATGGTGCTTCTGTGGACAGGACTGATCCAGGGCAACCTGAAAACACAAACCCCCTCACTCAAAAGATGTCACACAGTCCGTGGTGCTGGCGAGACTACCATGTAGGTAAAATACTGTCCTGGCCTGCATTCAAATCCCCAGCACCTGTGGAAAAGCTGGGTTCTTACCTATGCTTCCCATTGCTACTCAGAGGGTAAGTCAGTCGCACACAGCCTTTGGTCCAACTTCAGTTGACACCGCCATACTTCTGCATGGTGGTATGCAAACCAAGAGCTCACTATTTCTGGTAAGCTGGCTGGCCATCTAGCTCTAGGGATCTTCCTTGCGTCTGCCTCCTTGGACCTGGGATTATATACACTTTCTATCACATCAGGCAAAAACTTCCAAGAGTCAGGGATCAAATTCGGGTTCTCACACTTCCATTCCAAGCAGTTTACCCAGCCAGCCACCCCAACTGGTCCCATTCCTGGGGTCACTTCCTGGTTGTGTGGTACACTGTTTCTTTAAGGGTTTCCAACCACTTAGAAGCCTGGGTAGAAGTCAGAATCTTCATCCTGCTAAAGCTGGTCTCTAGGGAGCTGGAGGCTGTGGAGTAGGTACTATTGCCTGCCCACAGAAGGCTTTCTCTCCTGCACCCTCTAAACTGTCCACTTGGTACCTGGCCACTGACCCCAACTCATGTATCCAACACCTCCAGTGTTCCTGACCAGGTGAAGAGATGGCCAAGAACCACCACAGTAGCCCTGCCCTGTTGAAGTACGGAGTGTCCCAGGAGGAGATATAACTAATAAGGAAGGATGAAGCCACCTCCTACAAGGTGCTCCTTGGTGACACACTGTAAAAGGTCACCACTGGGTCATTCAGTACATGATATCCCCGGGTAGACAGACGCAGGACTCCTGCAGGCCTGGCATTTTCCTCCAAGAAAAGCCATCACTGTGAGTGACCCACAGAGCCTGCAGTGTTCCCAGAGAGAAGCCTTGGGCTGGTATGAAAAGGCTCCTTTCTTTCGCCAGCCCTTTGGTTGAGCGCCTTTGGCGTGCACAGTGCTGCCACAGGGAGTTGGCAGTCAATGGAGATGTGTCTTTCCTTGGAAACCCAATGGCAGACAGTAATGAACTCATGTCCCTTCCCTGGGAAATGGCAGAGCCCACAAACTGAGGCCAGCCCAGCCGGAAGTGTCCTCGGTTTCTCCATACCGTCTGTGGGTACCACGTATCTTCTGTGGGTGGAGGACAGAGCAGCTGGTAGACCAGGGTAGGGAAGTAGGTGTCTGGAAGAATGAATGTCCAATACCATTCGTTCATCTCAGACCTAAGAGTCGTTCCCTTCTTCCTGGTACCCAGGAGTAAACGTCTAAGTCCACGGTGCTCTGCGTCTCATCTGTACAATGAGATGGGAGCATCCTGAGCCATGGAGCGTGCTCGGAATCCCAACACTGTTCACAGTAACTGAGATATGGAACTGGCGTCAAGGCCCATCAACAGGTGACTATCTGTACATATACATGTTGGAGTAGTATACAGCCATGAAGAGGAGTGAAGATGAGCCATCTGCAGGGAAAAGGGCAGGACTGGAGGTTGCCATGTTAAGCAACATAAGCTGGACTCAGAAAGGTACTAATTTCACATGTTATATAGATTCCATCTCTGATATATGGAATCTAACTAGGAAAAGATCATGAGAGAGAAGGAAAAAGGAGGAGGGGCCAGCAGGAGGTGTGGGTGGCTATGATCAACAGACACCTTTATGAATGTGTGCAAATTTCCTATTGAACCAGTTGTTTTGAATGACCGAGTATGTTCATTAAAAACGGTTACCTTCAGGGATGGAGAGAGATGGCCCATCAGTGAAGAGTGTGCACTGCTCTTGCAGAAGAACCAAGTTCGGTTCCTAGCACCCACAGGACTGGCTCACAATCACCTGAAATCCCAGCTCCAGGGTATCAGATGTTCTCTTCTGGCCTCCACAGGTACTATACTCAGATGTACACACACTCACACACATACACAAACATAAATACACATACACACATACACACATAACTCACATATAATACACATACACACACATAAATACACACATACACACACACACATACACACACATACACATATACACACACTCACACACACATACACACATATATACACATATACATACACACTCACACACACATACACACACTCACACACACACTCACACACACTACACACATACATACACACATACATACACACTCACACACACATAAACACACTCACACACATACACACACATATGTATACACATACACACATATAAACACATGCACACACACATAAATAGATACACACGCACACTTAATGAACACCGATTACTGCTTTCTGTTTACTAGTGAGGCTACCGAAGGTCAGGTAGGACAGATGCCATATCTATAACTGGGTACTAGGCAAATCCAGTCGATTCGTTGTGTAAAGCCTCCTGCTGCTGCTACTCTAAAGGTGGAGTTGAGTAACAGGGATAGGGCAGGAGAGCTCAAAACTGAAACCATTTTCTCCTTTGACCTTGGTAGAGATGTCAGCTGACTCTATGTCTGACCCCACAGTTCTCTCAGCAACTGTGTGCTAGGCTGTAGTCCGTTACCTGGCAGGCACTACGAGAGTGCCCATTGCAGAGAAGTTTTGAAAGAGGAGGAAGGGACAAAGGGTTGTTCTAATCCAGCTCTCCTGCCTCTACAGTGGAGAAGCTCAGGAAGTTCACGGTCAAAGAGCAGCCAGCTCTGTTGGGTAGAGATGAGCATACAGCCTGGCTTACTTCTTGGCTCCTAGCCACAGAGTTCAAATTCACCTACAGTCCCTACCTGGTTCATCTGAGAGCTCACACACAGAGCGTGTGTGCATGCTCACCCAGACTTTTGTCTGGGCTAGGAAGGCCCTATGATCACCCAAAATAGGAATCCAAGCTCTGTCATATACCTGCAGATTCATCTCTTGGACATGTGGTCTGTAGGTCACTCCGTCCCCAGACACCTGCAGCAATGTACATAAAGTGTTTTCTCCCACCTTCTAATGCAGAGCACAGCAGGTGAGGCAGCCAGAACTTTGATGTGCATGGACTCTGCTGGAGGAAAGAGGCTTACTTTGGCATGGAAAGGGCAGAGGCTAGTCAAGACATCTTATTGCCTTGGCCTTCCCTCAGTCTTCCCATTCACAAAACATCTGGATCACTAATCTGCCTTTTTGCATAAGAGAATTTGGTTAAATGTGAAATTCATACCATGGACCTCACTAGAAAACCAACAACTCTGGTCAAAAATGTAAAAAGTTATTAAAACTAAAAGCAGCAAATCAAACACATGAAAAACACAGTCCCTAGCATAAGACAGAATGTCTTAAACCCATGGGTTTGGTTAGGCACTTAAATCTTGAACTATATAAAAAAAAACTCTTAGGACTCATAGCATTGGCTCAGGAGAGAATGGTATCTAAAGAATAAAAACGGGCTGGGTGGTGGTGGCGCACACCTTTAATCCCAGCACTTGGGAGGCAGAGGCAGGCGGATTTCTGAGTTCGAGGCCAGCCTGGTCTACAGAGTGAATTCCAGGACAGCCAGGGCTACACAGAGAAACCTGTCTCGAAAAACCAAAAAAAAAAAAAAAAAAAAAAAGAATAAAGACGGGATCCCCTTGGGCTGGTGATGGTTCAGCAGTTAAGAGCACTGACTGCTCTTTAGGAGGTCATGAGTTCAAATCCCAGCAACCATATGGTGGCTCACAAATATCCGCAATGAGATCTTATGCCTTCATATGGGTGTCTGAAGACAGCTACAGTGTACTTTGGACCAGAGTGAGCAGGGTCGGAGTAAAAGGGAGAAGGGACAGGGGAAAAAAGGAAGGAACCCCCCATTTACGAATCTAGAAGTTTCTGCCTCATAGTGTCATGATTGTGAAGGGAAAGAAGAGGGTGGAGGGAGAGGAGGAGGGAGGAAAAGGAAGAGGAGGATGGAGGAAGAAGAGGAGGATGGATGGGGAGGAAGAAGAGGAGGAAGTCTGGTATGATCATAACTTGTCTATGTCTCTGTCTCAGTGGAATTTCAGAGAAGGGCAGTACAGAGAGGGAAACCAAGGCTCAGAGAAATCCACAAACGTGGCCAAGGTCACGCCTCACCGTTTCCACTTCTAGACAAGCAGCCAGGCACTCCTTCTCCAGGGCATCTCAGTAAAGGCTGCTGGATCAAGATGCCCCATTGGGACAAGGTCTTGGCTCAGCATCCTTCCCCCAGGGGTCTGGGCTATGCAGCTGGTGGGCAGAGATGGCCCAATTCAATCCAACTGAACTTCCATCCTCTTTGCAGGGACTCGGGGCTCAAGGGCAAAACACTGGTGAACTCGGGGAGCCGGACAAGGACAAAGAGATAATTAAGACTGAAAGCAAGACCCAGCCCGCAGCTCTGCCGCCCTGTGCTGCAGACACCCAGGGCCTGTGTTCCTTTGCACACAGCCCAAGTGGCTTCCAAGCAGGGCTAGCCAATCCAAAGATGGAACTGCCCCAAGAGGGAGCCTGCTGTGAAAACCAGACACCACAGGGGCTGAGATCTGATCCACTTTTTGGGGGACACTCCATGATTCACCGTCACCAAACACTTCCTTCATTCACCCTCAAAACAATGTAAACTCTGTCCTCCATTTGTATTTTTTTTAAAGCCCTCACTATGCATCCCAGGCTGGCTCAAACTCAAGCTCCTCCTTTTGGCCTCAGCCTCTCAAATCCCAATATTATAGGTGTGTACCTGGACCCCAGGGTTGTATTCATCTTCAAGACTTATCCTCAGCCTGCTATTGAACCGACTGTCTGTGTTTGCCTGTGCATGAGTGTGCATGTTTGTGTGTGTGTATATGTGTGTGTGTGTATGTACAACTTCCACTTCTCAGCCTTTCCTTGGTGTGTGTGTGTGTGTGTTTGTGGTGTAGTATGTGTGTGTGTATGTGTTCCACTCTCCAGCCTTTCCTTGTGGGTGTGTGTGTGTGTGTGTGTTGTGTGTGTGTGTTTCCATTTCCCAGCCTTCCCTGAAGCAATGTCAGTTCTGTGGCCTCAATCTGAGAGACAACGTTCAGGTGCCTTCTAGAGAAGGTTCTGGAAAATATTTCCTCTCTTGATCAAAACGGGAACAGATGCAGCCAGTTGAGGTCTTTTGTGTCTGTCCTCTCCATCCTAACCTGGAGAAGCAGATGCAATGCACGGAGGCAGAGCAGCCATATTGTAACCATGAGGCATTACATGTGATGTGGTGAATCCCACCAGGAGCACAATGTGAAGTGCTCAGTCTGGTATCTCCTGTGGTCACAAGGTCTGAACACACATGGCGATCAAAGAATTTCTGGCCCCACCCATGTTCCCTTGGCTAACACATCCAACATATTATTCACTAGAAGTATTTCCCATGCCCATCTCTTTCCTGCCTAACTAAATGTTGGGTCAATCTGTCCTGTATGGAGTCTAAATCCTTGGTCAGCATTTCAGCGAGAAGATATAGTGTTCTTCCCCGTTATGGTTTGGTTGTAAAATGTACCCGCAAAGACTTGTGTTTAGCTGATGATGTTTGGGGAGGTTGGGGAACTGTTGGGAGGTGGCCTGGCTGGAGAAAATGGGTCACAGAGGATGGCTTTTGATGGTTACATCTTCATGTAGCTGGTCCTTGGTGGCATCAAGAGTCTCTATCTGTCACCTCCTCAACCATTTGCTTCACGATAGTTCTCCAGGCACGATGGGTCGAAGACTCTGAAACCATGAGTCAAACACACAGCCTCTCATCCCAGAGCTGCCCATGGATGGTCTCACTATGCAGTTCTAACTAGAACTATCTAGCCCAGGCTCGCCTTGAATTCAAGGGTGAATTCCTATCCCTGCCTATCCCTGCCTCCTGAGTGGTGGAATTTGAAATGTGTGTTGCCACGCTTGGCTTGGATCTATGGTTTTAAGCCACAGGCTTTGGGGTCTTTTATTACAACAGCCATGGAAAGCGCACAGATAATTTAAAAAAATAATAATTAAATACTTCTGCAGCCAAGGGTTGGATCCATCCTGGGAACCAAAAGGTACTGATGCGGCCCACACTCGAGCCACTGGGTAATGAGGTCCACTACCCGAGCTCTTGGCATCCACGGCTCCCTCCTCTGGAAAGTCCAGAGGCAGGAAACGTCTGATTTCCTGGCTCTGCTCTCCTTCAATCCTCGTAAGAGACCCCAAGGCCGCAGTGGAGCCTCGAGGAGGAGGCTTAGGCTTCCGCCTGCATCCTGTTTGAGTCAGGGATTTCCCTTTCAGCTGTTCCCGCTTCCCCACACCTGGCTCGGAAGCCCATGATGGCCGTTAGCCTCCATCCTGGCCGCTGTCTCCTGTCACCTCATTGTGCCTGAGTGGGCAGTGGTGCTTCAGAAGCAACCCCGTTGCAAACATTGTGGGGAGACTGAGCCAAAGGGCCATGCAGGAAAAAACGATGAATCGGCATACCTGCCTTCTCTCCAGCACCTAATCTGGGGATTGACCCACATCAGCCCCAGCCGCAGTAGCAAATACTGGCAGCTAGGAAAGATGGCGCCTGCCTCTGCCATCAAGGTTTATCCATCAGAACCCTGATCCACTGTGTTTCCCACCACTGCTGGCCCGGTGCTTGCCAACTCTTCAACGTCATCAACTCTCCAGAGACCCTCCAACTAGAACGTCAGAGTCTTCTGGATGCCTGTGGAGCCAAGTATCCGCATCCCGCGCTTCCAAACATGGTCTCTAGATTGGGGTGGATCCATGGCTAACATTCGGGTCTCAGGGGGTGGAAGGCCTGGGAATTCTCCCCGAAGACCTTTGACTCCCTGAAATGAGATGAACGAATTGATCGTAGTGTTGAGACTATGTCCACCCCTGTGTTCATCTAGGAGGGAGGGAGGCCACATTCTTCATGGATGACCTCCTCCCC